>ML313009.1:0-43539 GCA_005239505.1 Nicotiana paniculata | reverse complement strand
GCAACGGCGCCAAAATTTGATCACGCTCAACTATGTCTAATAAAAGACTAAACGGGCGTTGCAAATATAATCCCGGGTATTATGCCCAGAGTCAATTCCACAGGGAATTTACGTATCAATCAAGTCTTTAAAATACGCAACTTTTACTCAATCAATTCTCTCAAGACTTTTTAATATAAATTGGTGATGTTTTACTAATTCTACTGACAATAATAATAACTAGCAATTACTAACAATGTGTTGTAAACAATGATGATAAAGGTCTAAGGTTATGGTTTCCCCCGTTGGTGAACTTACTTCTCAGATACTTCTTATAGTTTGATTAGTTGTCTCTATCAATCATGAACACTCTATCTACCATAAATCTCTCTCAAGTAATTATGATAATTTACTAGACGCACTCTCTCAAGTTACGCTAGCTAGATTGCATTACAGTTCACTTTAGATTGCACCCGAGGTATCGTTATCTCTAATCCAACCTCTAAACCCTCGGTTATGACTTTCGTCTATACTCCGGGAGTGATGTTGTTCAAACAACTACCTAAATATGCACTCTCTCTCAAGTAGATACATAATAAATAGGAACAGCTAATTGAGGGCCCTTCAATCAACTACAACAAGAACGTAGTTGAACAAATAGAGATTAATCAACCAATCAAAATTATATTAATATCACAATAAGCTCATTCCCCAACNACAAAATAATGAATAAAAGCTATAAAAATCAATGTTTGCTTCACTGAGTAGTAATCCACAGGTTTTTCTTCACTTCAATGGCTTCCTTCTTTTTCGAATCCCCCTTCAAGGTTTGTTTTGGGGTCTATTTATATGTTTAGGACAAACCCTAAACATGTAGGAGACTTCTATTCCAACCGGGAAACACTTAAACTCTTCAAAACTCAGAATTTACTAGACATCGGGACCTAGGCGTTTGGGCTCAAACGCCCCCTTAAAGACAGGGCAGGCCTGGCGTTAGGGCCCAAACGCCCCCCCTAACGCCAGGGTCAGCCTGGCTTTAGGGGCCGAACTCCCCACTAACGCCAGGGACAGCCTGGCTTTACGGGCCAAACGCCCGGCTAATGCCCGGGTGTTTACTTTTCGACTCTAAGCGTATTTTTGATGTATTTGCATCCATTTAGCTCGGGTTCCATCTCCAATGCACCTACACATGAAATAAACTCCATTTTGCACATACAAAGTGTATTTTTATCATTAACGCACATAAAATGTAAGGCATATAACATGTTAAACCATGAATTCTAGCCACGCATCACTTCCCGATCTTCTTTATTTGATCAAATTAAGGCACGACAGTATTATGACCTCCCCTTGTTAGTTCTTCAGGATAGAGTTTGTTGGGGTGATGCCAGGGATGTGACTATTGGTGATGACGGATTTATGAGGATGCATGGCCGTATTTGCGTGCCCAATGTGGACGGTATTCGAGAGTTGATATTAGTAGAGGCTCACAGTTTGCAGTATTCTATTCATCCGGGTGCCGCGAAGATGTACCAGGAGCTGAGACAGCAGTACTGGTGGAGGCGGATGAGGAGAGATATTGTTGAGTATGTAGCACAGTGTCTCAACTGTCAGCAGGTCAAGTATAAGCACCAAATACTAAGTGGTTTACTTCAGAGGCTAGATATTCTGCAGTGGAAGTGGGAGCGGATTACTATGGACTTCGTAGTTGGGCTTCCACGAACTTCGAAATGTTTTGATGCTATTTGGGTCATTGTGGATAGATTGACCAAGTCTGCGCACTTCATTCTTGTTAGCACTTCTTATACTTTAGAGAAATTGGCTAGTATTTACATTAAGGAGATTGTCCGATTGCATGGAGTTCCGGTTTCTATTATTTCTGACAGGGGTACTCCGTTCACATCTTAGTTCTGGAGGACCGTACAGAGAGGTATGGGTACTGATGTAGAGTTGATCACTTCATTTCACCCGCAGACCGACGGGTAGTCGGAACGGACTATTCAAATTTTGGAGGATATGTTACGGGCTTGTGTGATTAATTTTGGTGGTTCATGGGATCAGTTCCTGCCACTAGCGGAGTTTTCATATAATAACATCTACCAGTCCGACATTCATATGGCCCCATATGAGGCCTTATATGGTAGGAGGTGTAGATCTCCGGTTGGTTGGTTTGAGCCTGGTGAGGCTAAGTTATTGGGCACAGATTTGATTCAGGATGCGTTGGAGAAGGTGAAGTTGATTCAGGAGCAACTTCGCATGGCGCAGTCTAGATAGAAGAGTTATGCGAATCGGAAGGTGCGGGATGTGTCTTTTATGGAAGGTGATAAGGTACTGCTGAAGGTATCACCCATGAAGGGTGTTATGAGGTTTGGAAATAGGGGAAAGTTGAGTCCACGATTTATTGGTCCTTTCGAGGTGCTTCAGAAGCTTGGAGAGGTGTCTTATAAACTCGCTTTGCCACCCAGTCTATCGAGTGTTCATCTGGTATTTCATGTGTCGATGCTCAGGAAGTATGTTGGTGACCCGTCTCATGTGTTAGACTTTAGCACAGTTCATCTCGAGGGTAATATGTCATATGAGGTTGAGCCAGTAGTTATTTTAGCTCGCAAGGTCAGAAAGTTGAGGTCTAAGGATATAGTATCAGTGAAAGTGCAGTGGAGAGGTCAGCCAGTGGAGGAGGCTGCTTGGGAGACCGAGCGGGAGATGCAGAGCAAATATCCCCACTTATTTGAGACTCCAGGTATGTTTCATAACAGGTTCGAGGACGAATGTTTGTGTAAGAGGAGGATAATGTAACGACCCGGTCAGTCGTTACGTAGAATCCGCATTATAATTGATGTTATTGACTCGTCATAAGTTGGTTATACTGTTATTGATGTGTTAGAGTTGGTAGGCTTGAAATCAAGATGGTTTTAGTGAGAGTTTAGTCGCTTAGTCTTTAAAAATAGCCTTAAAGTTGGAAAAGTCAACTAAGAGTTGACTTATTGGTAAACGACCTCGGAATGCGGATTTATGGATCGGATAGCTTATTTAGGTGATTTGGGACTTAGGAGTGTGTTCAGAATGATTTTGTGATGTCCGGTGTAGAATTAGGCTTGAATTGACGAAAGTTAGTTTTTGGTGATTTCCAGTCGGCAGTGAAAATAGGATATCGGGGTCGGAATGGAATTCCGACAGTTGGAACAGGTTCATAATGTCATTTTGGATGTGTCTGCAAAATTTCAGGTCAATCGGAGTTGTTTTGGATAGTTTCGGCATCATTGGTGGATTTAGAAATTTCAAAGTTCTTAGACTTGAATCCGATGTGATTTTGGTGTTTTGAAGTTATATTTAGTGTTTTGAGAGTGCAACTAAGTTTGAATGATCAAATGTAACGTGTTAGTATGTTTGGTTGGGGTCTCGAGGGGCTCGGAATTGATTTCGAATGGTTAACGGGAAGTTCGGAGTTGGAAAAGTGCAGCAAGCAGCTGCTAGTTTCTGGTTACTGATGTAACCGCACCTGCGAAAGAAGGATCGCAGGTGCGGGCCCGTAGGAGCGAGTAATGGGTCGCAGATGCGGAGAGGTTGCAGGTGCGGTTAGGGGAGCTTCGCCGCAGGTGCGAAAACCCCTGGACAGTATTAAAATAAACCCTCAGCGACTTAAACCCTTTTTACACCATTTTTTGTACGGACAGAGAGCTTTGGGGGTGATTTTGAAGAGGGAAATCAGTGTTCTTCATAGAGGTAAGTGTTTTGGACCTTAAAACTCATTTATGGATGATTATAGAACATAATGTCAGTGTTAAATTCATGAAAATCAGTAGAAAAAGGTGTGTTTAGGGCTTGAGATTTTGAGACCTTTAGGGATTGGTTTGAGGGGTCAACGAACTCCGATTTTAGCGTTCCTTATATGTACGAACTCGTGAGATGATGAAGAACAGTTTTGTATAAAATTTCTGAGTTTCGGGATGCGGGCTCGGTGGACGGGTTTTGACCAATTTCGGGTTCTTGAGCTAAATTTAATAGTTTTCGATTGGAATTTATTCCTTAAGCATAAATTGATTATATAAATCTGAACTTGGTAGATTTGGAGCCTTCGGAAGTTGATACGAGAGGCAAGCGTGTTGCGGAATAGTTTCCGGGCTAGTTTTGAGGTAAGTAATGTCTTTAAATCCTATCATGAGGGTATGAAACCCCGGACTATGCACCCTTTCACGGGTTTTGGAATGCAAAGATTGAAACTTTGGACATATATTCCCTATTTAGGCAACTATTGAGTTGCGAAATAGATTTTCAAGCCTATGCTTAATAGTATTGATATATTTTGATATGATTTGGGTTTAAAGCCATGTTTGGGGCCTAGTGCCGATCTATTTACCCTTGGGGGTGGTTTTCACTGTTTTCTTCACTTGATATGTTATGATTTTCACTCAGCCTTTTCTTGATAATTGTTTTGGACACTCAGATTATTTTGAAACTATTTCTTGAAAATGAAACATTGTTTTGGGTCGAGAACCCGGTATATTCATGGCCTGAAGGGCAAATTGAGAGTGTCTGACTGAGTGAGTCTACATGCCTATATTGTGAGGATGTTATGATATGAGTGAGGTTGCGGGCCTATATTTTGAGTGATTTATGCTATTATGTGGCTTGTTATAGCGCTTGGGCTGTAGGAGCCCCTCCGGAGTCTGTACACACCCCCAGTGAGCGCAAGTACCTAATGAGTAATGCCCGCGGGGCTTATGCTGAGTGACTGTGAGGATGCTTGATGGGCTGATACTGAGTGACTGTGAGGATGCCTGATGGCTGATATTGAGTGATGGTGAGGATGCCTGATGGGCAATGGTTACGATAAATGATTTTGGCCCGAGGGGCAGTTTTATAAAGAATTTTTATTGAATTTTTGAACTATGATTTACTTCGTTTTTCAAACTGATTTTTACTGAGAATCTTACTGAGATATATTGATATTATACTTGTTTTGAAAAAAAAAAAGGATTTCTGGAAATTAGTTTTTTTGAACTTACGTATTTGATGAATACTTTATGGTGACTTGGTGTTTTATTGGTTTTGTGAATTGGTGTATCCGTTCTGTGTGTTTTATATTTCCCAGACTGTGATTTATTTTCATAACTACTGAGTTGGCATACTCATCATTACTCCCTGTGCCTCTGTGCACAGATTCAGGTGACGGTCCGGAGCAGTAGCCGTCTCTGTTCGTTAGCAGTAGTTACGGGATTTTGAGGTAGCTGTCCAGCGTCCACAGCTTCTCCATTTCCCTTTCTTATTTATTTTTTAGCATTTCATTCCTAGACTTTACTTAAGACATTAGTATAGTTAGTTTTATTTCGTAGATGCTCGTGACCATGTTGAATCCAGTCTTGGGAGGTTTTGTTTAGAATTGTTAGACTATTATTGGAACGCTAAGACTTAAATTACATTATTCTATGCTATGGTTGCTGCTTATTATTAAATTGTCAACTTTTATAATTGAACAAATGCGTAGTAATGAGATGGTTGGCTAGCCTAGTTCCACGATAGGCGCCATCACGGCCTGGTAGGATTTGGGGTCGTGACAAAAACTCTATTTGATAGGGCTTATTCCTATGCCTATGAATTCTGTTGGACCCATAAATGATACATTGGAAGAAATCATCGGGTCGTCCAATATCAATAGGTTGATTGTTTTGCTCCTGTATCTTCCCAAATGAAAAAAAAGATCTCTGAGAGTTATTTCCTAAATTCGAAAGATAGTACTTGGGTTCTCCTAATAACTAAAAAGTGTAGCATGTTCTTTTATTATGATTTCACCTTGAGTTCTGTTATCTTTAATATTTCCTAAAAGTTAAAGAAATCATAATACTTCTTCCCTTTTGATTTGGTTTGATTCATCCTTTTAACTTCGATTAAGTCTATCTCCAAATGTACAAGGACAAGCTTGAAGTAGAACCAACCAGCACCATCAAACAGATATCTGAAACAGTTGAGTTAGAAGAAATCTCAGAAAATAAAGTGGCTAGAGGGATTACAACTGATTCATAAATTGAAGATGATGTACCAAAAGCCGAATCTGGATCAGAACCAGAACCAGAACCGGAACCAAAGATAGAATCAAATGCAGAACTGATTTTGGAGTCAGGACTTGAATCAAATCTGGGATCAGTTACTCTTGAACCTACGTAAAGGAGATCTAAAAGAGTCACGAATGCTCCAGATAGGTTAACTCTCTCTCTCTCTCTCTCTCTCTCTCTCTCTCTCTCTCTCTCTCTCTCTCTTGACTATTTACCTCTGATTGATACTGGAGAACCAGAGCATATTGTTGAAGCAATGCAGGTGGTATAATCTAATAAGTGGAAGCTACCCATGAAAGAAGGAATGAATTATCTTGAAAAGAATAAAATATGGATACTTACAAAGTTACCAAAAGGAAAGAAGGCATTGCAGAACAGCGGGTATACAGAGTCAGCGAAGAGCATAATGGTAAGAAGAGACACAAAGCACAATTAGTAGTAAAAGGCTTTGCGCATAAGGAAGGAATTTACTACACCGAGATCTTCTCTCATGTAGTCAAATTAACTACTATCATGTTGGTGCTAAGTATCGTAGCTGCAGAAAATTTGCATTTGGAGCAGCTAGATGTTAAAATTGCTTGTTTTCATGGTGACCTTGAAGAAGACATCTGCATGAAGCAACCTGAAGGTTTTCATGTTTCTGGTAAAGAAAACCTTGTGTGTAAGTTGAAGAAGAATTTGTATGGTTTGAAACAAGCTCCCCGACAATGATACAATAAATTTGATGGATTCATGCATAATAATGGTTTCACACGGTTTGATATGGACCATTATTGTTATATTAAAAATCTTGATGAATCCTATATCATTTTACTTTTGTACGTCGATGATATGCTAATTGCAGGATCAAGCATAAATGAGATCAACATGGTTAAGCAACAATTGGCAGAGGAGTTTGAAATGAAAGACTTGGTACCAGCTAAGCAAATGCTTGGGATGAGGATTAGCAGAAACAAGTTTGAAGGAACCTTAAAATTGTCTCAAGAAAAGTACATACAAAAGGTACTAAGCAGGTTTAGTCTTCATGATGCAAAAACCAGAAGCACTCCACTCGGAAGCCATCTTAATCTGTCAAAAAACCAATTACCTAAGACAGATGAAGAAAGGAAGTACATGTCCAAAGTTCCATAAGCTTCAGTAGTAGGAAATTTGATGTAAGTTATGGTTTGCACTAGACCTGACATAGCCCATGCAGTTGGTGTTGTTAGTATATACATGTCAGATCTAGGAAACGAGCATTGGAAAGGTGTAAAATGGATATTGCGATATCTCAAAGGCACCTTGTTTTAAAAGAACAACATCTTACAAGATTTTTGCTGATGCAAATTTAGGCAGCGATCTGGATAGTTAAAAAAGTACCACAGGCTACGTGTTCACCTTGGGTGGTACTGATGTTAACTTGATGTCCGGACTTCATACAAGTGTTGTTCTATCTACCACTGAAGCAGATTACATGACAATCTCAAAAGTTGGAAAAGAGATTATTTGGCTCAAGAATTTTCTTAATGAGCTAGGTAAAGAGCAAGACAATTGTGAGCTTTTCAGCGACAGCCAGAGTGCAATTCATCTTGCCATGAATCCAATATTTCATGCAAGATAAAAGCACATCTAACTGAGGTATCATCATAACCGAGAGTTGATAAGTGAAGGAACTCTTCCCCTGCAGAAGATAACAGGATCAAAGAACCCGTTAGACATGATTACCAAAGTTGTCGGTGTTGACGAACTAAGGATGTGCACTGCCTTAGTTAGCCTTCAAGACTGATAGCGTGAAGGCATCACCAGAGAATAGCAAATCTTTTTTTAAAAGATTATTTCATGATATAATACAGGTTTGAGGGGGAGAATGATAGGAGCAAACATGTTTTTGTATGTGAAAGAAATAAAAGTAGATAAAATAAAAGAAATAAAAGTCAAAAAGAGAATAAAAATGATAGGCGGAAGAATTCATCTTTGAATTCTTTTCTTATGACGTAAGCTCTTACGTCGGCAGGTTGAATTCTTTTCTTATGACGTAAGTGTTGTTACGCGCCGCCTTCCTGAGATTCCTTGGAAGGGCGACGTAAGGCTAAGCAACTGATATCAGTGCAGTTGTTGTCCGCTAACTGAGGTCCCCTCTGTACGCTAGATGAGATTGTCAATGACGTAGGGGAAAACCAATGCCAAGAACAATTGAGAGAACATAAATGATAATTGAAAGAAAGCTTGCTTGCATAAATGAAAGCTATTACAAAAGTAGGAAACGCGGTGTTGAGGGGGAGAGACACCAGCACATAAAATTTCTTGTTAGAAAGTTTTTGATTGCTTAATCCCCCTAATAATGCTTAAAAAAAAATAAACCAAAGTTACAAGACTTGACCTAAATAAGCTAGATAATCATAATGAAAATACATGGAATAAAATTACTCTATATTTACAATGAAAAGGACTTAGTTTTCTACAAGGTAGAAACAGGTCTGTTTTCAGCAACTTTATCTTAGGCATCACAATCTGTGCGCGGGGCATTGTCTGTGCGTGCAGCGCTATTGGCAGCTGCCTGTGGCTGGGCGCAGGCGAGGGATATCGGTGGGGTGACAGAGGCACATGCGCGCTTGTCACTTGGCGCGGCCAAGACCACGGGGCCGTCTGTGGCGCTAGGCGTTAGAAGGCTTGCCAAGACGCCACGGGGCGCGTCCAAGGGGTCATGGGGCATAGCAGGAAAGCCGCCCATGACATTCTCCCCTACCTGAGTTGACGAAGTCCTCGGTGCCTTACTTTCAATATAATCTTCAATTAGGCTCTTTTAGTCTTTGAGGTTTGTTCCCCTCTCCCAAGTGTTCTCCTCTGCATCACAACCCTACCATTTCACCAAAAACTCTTGGTGATCCTTCCTTGAGGCGTGAATCACCCAATCATCAAGTATGTCTTCAGCACGCCTTTTCTCAGTTGAATTGGGGCCTCGAATACTGGGTATTGTGAGTTGGTTCCCTGAAGGGTCCTCCATGTCTTCCCAAAAAGGTTTCAGAAGGCATACATGGAAGACGTGATGGATTTTCCACCAAGCTGGGGTATCTACCCGGTATGCAACTTTCCCAATGTTCCTTTCAATGGACAAGGGTCCAATGTATTTTTGCTGTAGGTGAGGGTCATGGACCCCTGCAAACAAGTATCTCTTTGGAATTTTGACCATCACTTTGTCTCCTACTTGGTATTCAACAAAGCGACAATTTTGATCAGCATGACTCTTCATCCGCTTTTGGGCTTTGACCAGATAGCTCCACACTATATCCAAATTTTGCTTCCATTATTTTGAGAAGCTAGCAGCTCGAGGAGATTTTGACATGCTTGGTGCATTCACAGTGTGTGGGAGTAGCGGTTGCTGCTCGGCAATAATTCAAAAGCGCTTTTGTTTGTACTAGAGCTCTTTTGTGAATTGAAACACAATTGAGCAGCATCCAGAAGCTTCACCCAATTCTTCTGCGATCCAGTAACAAAGTGGCAGAGATATTCCTCCAAAATACCATTGAACCGCTCCGTCTGGCCATCAGATTGCGGATGAAAACTTGAGCTATGACTCAATTTTGACCCGAGGCACTTAAATAGTTGGGTCCAAAAGTTGCTAGTGAAGCGTGAATCGCGGTCACTAACAATGTATTTGGGCAGGCCCCAATATTTGACGATATCAGAGAAGAAGAGTCGGGTTGTATCTTCTGCTGATATATATTGTGGTGCTGCAATGAAGGTGGCATACTTGGAAAATCGATCCACCACAATCAAGATAGTTGTGAGATCTCCTACCTTGGGAAATCCGGTGATGAAATCCAGAGACACGCTTTCCCAAGGTCTTTCTTAGACAGCTAGTGGTTCCAAGAGTCCCACTTGTGTCAAGCGATCGGACTTTTCCTTCTGGCATACTAGACAAGTCCTCACATATGCGCAACGAAGTAATGCCATGGTGCGTTCTTCGATGGGATGGCCGGCCCACAGAGTGTCGTGACATTCCGCTAGAAGAGTTCTTCTCAGATCTCCTTCTTTAGGAACATAAAGTCGGTTCCCTTTTACCTTCAGGAAACCATCCTCCATGTAGAACTGGCGAGTTTTTCCCTGTCCTACTAGATCAACCAAATACTTTGCAGCAGGATCCTTGATGAGTAGATCTTGTATCTGGTCTTTTGTGGTGATAGCTACTTCGCTTCCCCTTAGGGTGGCGAGTAGGCACACTGATGCTAGGTCATCTCTCCGACTGAGCGCATCAACAACATGATTAGTCTTCACACTTCTGTACTCCAGGTTGAAGTGAAATTCTGCTAGGAGTTCCTGCCACCGGACCTGTCGGCCATTCAGCTTCGGCTGGGTCCAAAAGGTGTAAGCAATGAACAACAACCAATAATTCTTTCTCGTGGGCGGCATAGCGCCGCTATGCATCCTTCATCTTCTGGCTCTCGTATGCTACGGTACACCAAGATCATAGTCAGAAGCATCCGTTTGTACCTCAAATGGCTTGGCCAAATCAGGGAGGGCCAAGACGGGGCTACTAGATATAGCCGCTTTTAATGTGTTGAAGGCCTCCACTCACCTAGGTCCCCAATCCCAATGCATGACATTCTTGAGGAGTTCTATCAATGGCAATGCGATAAGGGAGTAATTCTTCACAAATCACCGATAGAAATTGCATAGACCAAGGAACACCTTCAAGGTGTGGATATCCTTGGGCAGTGGCCAACCTGTGATAGCTCGGATCTTTTGCTGGTCCATCTTGATCCTCCCTTACTCAATGACATGTCTGAGGAAGTCAATCTATTTTTTATCAAAGGAGCACTTGGATAGCTTTGCATATAATTCATGCTCTCGCAACCGGTCTAGGACCTTCCGCAAGTGCTCTAGGTGTTCTTCCAGGGTTTGGATGTAAACCACAATTTCATCCAAATAGGACACCACGAATTTGTCAATGTACTCTCGAAAGACCTGGTTCATCAGGGTGCAAAATGTGTCTGGAGCGTTAGTTAAGCCGAACGACATACCCAAGAAGTCGAACGACCCATATCTTGTCACACAGGTCGTCTTGTGTTCATCACCCTAAGCAATTCGAACTTGCCAATACTCTTTCTTCAGGTCAATTTTCGTGAACACCATCGCACCCCCAATCTATCGAACAAGTCTTCCATGAGCAGAATTGGATACTTGTTCTTCACAGTTATTTTGTTTAGGGACCGATAATCCACACAGAGTCGTAGACTACCATTATGTTTCTTTTGGAATAGCATAGGGGGACCATATGGGGACTTGGAGGGTACGATGATCCCTGTGTCTAGCATCTCCGTCAGCTGTCTCCGAAGCTCAGTGAGTTCGGGTTGTGAAGTTCTATAAGGCGCCGGGGCAGGTGGCTTCGCACCCGGCACCAACTCAATCTCATGGTCCACGGTGCGCCTAGGAGGGAGTCGCTTTGGAATTTCCTGTGGCATGACGTCTTCAAACTCCTGTAGTAGCTCCTTTACGGGTGTAGGGATGGTACCCGATGAACTTTCTACCTCATCAATGCATAAAGTAGCCAAGAACGTAGGTTCATGTCTTTTGACTCCCTTCTTCAGTTGCAAGGCCGAGATGTTCTCAGCTGCCATCTTCATGGGCATGCATGGGATAATGCAGGCTTGGACCTGTTTGCTCCCATCATCAAAATCATGTCTGCATATGGTACATGCATAGTGTTGGTTTGCCTCAAGAATTCCAACCCAACTATCAACTTGAAGTCAGCTATGATCACCATGCGCAAGTTGAATTTTCCTTCATAAGGACCCATCTTCACTGGTACTCCTTTGGCTATTCCACCCACTAGTTGAGGAGGTCAGTTGATAGCCTTGACATGACCTCTGCCCTTTCCTACAACTATACCAAGACGCTTCACCTAAGCTGAGGCCAAGTAGTTGTGGGTAGCACATGTATCTATCATCGCTCGAATGGGTTTGCCATTCACCTTCAGTTCAACGAACATCAAGGTCCTCTCTTGTTTAAGAGGAGTCCTTTCATTCATCTTCTTTTTCCCTTTCTTGGTGATTGGGCAGGGGTCCTTCTTCTTTTGGATACCAGCACTGGTTTCCGCTAATACGTCAGAAATAGAACCAACAATTGCATTGAAGGCACCTACTGGTTCGGTCTGCTCCGCATCATCTGATTCGTCATCCATCCTATCATCGAAAGCTTGATGGGCGTTCATCTGTGCATGTGGGCATTCATTATTCCAATGTGGCCCACCGCAATGATGGCATCTTGAAAGGGTATTTCTCCCCCAATCATTGTTGTTTGAGGCAACACTGTTGCTGCTTGAGGAAGGAGTCTTAGATTTTATGGCACTCTAGTCTCCCCCACTTCTGTTAGGGCCACCATGGTTAGACTGGCCTCCTTTGTATCCCGCTCGGATAGGCGGTTGAGGCCTATCCTTTCGAGTTTCCACTTTATAGTCTCCAAGGCATTTCGCTGCTTGGATCGCCTTGGGTAGGGTATCTACCCTTTGTCTTTGCAGCTCCATATGGGCATAAGGTTTCAACCCTTCCAGAAAGGTGAAGAGCTTGTCCTTGTCCCCCATGTCACGAATGTTCAGCATGAGCGTGGAGAATTCTCGCACGTAATCCCGTACTGAATTGGTCTGGCGGAGCTCCCGTAATTTCCTCATTGCATTGTACTCAACATTTTTGGGGAAGAACTGTTGGTGTATGGCTGCCTTTAGTTCTGCCCATGTCTCCAGAGCATCTTCACCGGCCTTGATGGCTTCGTACTTCACTCGCCACCAGATTTTAGCATCACCCTGAAGATTCATGGTAGAAAACCTTCTTGGCTTCTTCTAGGCCTTCCACGACATCGAAGTACTGCTCGATGTTGAAGATGAAATTTTCTACTTCTTTAGCATTCCTAGCTCCACCGCTGTATGGATTTGGCTCAGGAATTTTCAATTTTTGTGTTGCAGGGGAGAGGTTCACAGCACCCCCGATTTGGTTTCCACCTCCTCGAAGCAAGCCTTGTAGAGCAGCATTGACAATATTGAGCTGGCCAGTCAAGTTGCCTATAGTTTAATGCATAGCAGTAACCCTGTCCGCCTAATGTGCCCTGTAGGCTAAATCCTCGGCATGCTCCTGTTGAAGGCCCTCGAATTTACCAAAAATCTCGGTTGCCTCAGTGGCTGCCGTTTGCCGGTCTCCTTCAGAGTCGCGACTGATGTTTTCTATGTTAACTTCGGCCTGGAGCATTCTGCGGTCCAGGTCGTCCAACCTTTGCACTAGGATGGTTTGTAGTTCAGGCACCGTATTTATGATGGGTCATAATACGTCAATCGTCTCTTCAAGGGCCTCAATGCGGTCCCCATAATTCACCATGGTCAGAAATGGTGGTAATGGCAATGTGTTCTCTCATCCGATGTCGAGCCTAGGCTTTGATACCAACTGTTACGCGACGCCTTCCGGAGATTCCTTGGAAGGGCGACGTAAGGCTAAGCAATTGATGTCAGTGCAGTTGTTGTCCGCCAACTAAGGTCCCCTCCATATGTTAGGCGAGATTTTTAGTGCCGCACAGAAAAATTAATGTCAAGAACAATTGAGAGAACAAAAATGAGAATTATCTTGATTTCATAAATGAAAGCTGTTACAAAAGTAGGCCATGAGGTGTCGAGGGGGAGAGACATCAGTACAGAGAATTGCTTGCTAAAAAGTTTTTGATTGCTTGATCCCCCCTAATAATGCTTAAAAAAAATAAACCAAAGTTACAAGACTTGACCTAAATAAGCTAGAGAATCATAATGAAAATACATCGAATAAAAGTACTCTATATTTACAATGAAAAGGACTTAGTTTTATACAAGGTAGAAACAGGTCCGTTGTCAGCAATTTTGTCTTAGGCATCACAATCTATGCGCGCGGCGTTGTCTGCGCGTGCGACGCTGTTGGCAGCTGCCTGTAGCTGGCGCTGGCGAGGGATATCGGTGGGGCGACAGAGGCACACGCGCGCTTGTCACTTGGCGTGGCCAAGTCCACGGGGCCGTTCGTGGCACTAGGCGTTGGGAGGCTTGCCAGGATGCCACGGGGCGCGTCCAAGAGGTCATGGGGCATGGCTGGAAAGCCGCCCATGACAGTGCTTACGTCGGCAGGGCATTCAAAATGCTTCTAAAAGGGGTCTGCATTTTCATTTGCAGATCATCCCTCAATTTCTTCTTTCTCTTTGATTATTAAAGAACTATTCCTTGTGTGGTCGTGGAGTAGGCAAAAATTTGCCGAATCGCGTAAATCTTCTCTTGTCTTGTGCAATTTATTATTTTTCTATTTTAAATATTTTTTCCTTCTATTAGCTTGACACGCTTCCCAACAACATCAACATACATGCCTAGAAGCCAGATCCAGAATTTGAATTTTATGATTTTTTATCGTAAACTCAAATTAATATACAATTATAACTGGTTTACAATTAGATATTTATAAATATTTAGTGAACTTCTTAATATAAATGCATGATCTATGCAAAAATCTCCGAGTTCTCGAAAACCCATATGTAATGCTCTAGATGTGCCACAGTGCATGCAACTCCCAAAATATAAGTTACTTCTCCATTAATAGCATTTTCTCATTTTCAAAGAGTACTAATTTCCTTTACTGAAAACGGTAAATTTTCAGTGAATATTTCACAACTTAACTGCGCAATAATTTGAAGAACAAGATATTTATGGCTAACGGGAGAATTGGTTGCTATCTTGCTTATTTTTCTCCTTGGATAGCCTCCTGTTGTTTAACGTTTACAATAGTACAATACTACTTGTATAGTTCTATGCCATGTTTAGGCACTGATGACGCATAACAAATTAAAGTAGAAAAAGTTTGATGATTATGTTCATTTAATTTTAATGAGTGCAAATACACGTAATTAAAGAATGTAATACTTATAGTTTACCCCCAAATTTAATAATGTTGAATAATATCCCCAATAAAAGGTCGCATTTTGATAAATGGAAAGTTAGGATTGTAGAATCAAGATGACATTTATATTAACTTTTTAAAAATAAAATAAAAAGGGATAGTAGAATGAATATCAAGAGATAATTATTAGTGTCCTTCCAAAGCATGTGTTCTAGAAAGTTACAGTACCTCAAATATCATTGATAATACTCATGGGCAGACGTAGAATTGTTATTTGGATGAACCTAGTAGATTTTGCTTAGATTTAGTATTTGTATTAAAAAATTTAAATATGTATAAATATATAACTACTCAATATATAATTAAAACGAACTATGAATGTGAACTCAATAATAAGGAAACTAGTAGTTCAGTAACAAGCTTCAAACTCATAAATTTTATATCTTGATTTTGCCTCTGATAATACTATTGTGTAATGTCTTTGATTATCTACGTACTAAATGTTATTATTATGTATTCATAAGCAAATGCTAGAAACTTAAAACCAAAAAGAAATGTAGAAGAAGCAAAAATAAATCTGAATTTACAACGTGTCTTTAAGAAACTTAATTCTCTCCTAATACCCGATATTAAGATTTTTAACGACCCTCCCCATCGCCTTGAGAGTTGTAGCTCTGTTTCCCCATTTACTACTCATTCTATGCTTTATCGCTGCTATGTGACTTGCCGAGGTAGTTGGTTCGGGTTCAGAGAGGGGTTCGGAATTAATTGAGACACTTCGCCTCAAGGTTGGAAGCTTAAGTTGAAAAGGTTGATCGGATGTTGACATATGTGTAAACGACTCCGGAATGGAGTTTCGATGGTTTCGTTAGCTGTGTTGGGTGATTTTGGACTTAGGAGTGTGTCCAGGTTGTCATTTGGAGGTCCGTAGTTGAATTAGGCTTGAAATGGTGAAAGTTGGAAATTTATAAGTTTGACCGAGAGTGGACTTTGTGGTTAGCGGTCTTGGATTAGAGTTCCGGGAGTTAGAGTAGGTCTGTGGTGTCATTTGTGACTTGTGTATAAAATTAGGGGTCAATCGAACGTGATTTGATTGGTTTCAACATCGAATGTAAGAGTTAGAAGTTTAAAAGTTTATTAGGCTTAAATTGATGCGCAATTCGTGGTTTTAGCGTTGTTTGATGTGAATTGTAGGCTCGGCTAAGTTCGTATAGTGTTTTAGGACTTGTTGGTATGTTTGGTTGATGTCCCGGGGGCCTCGAGGATGATTCTAATCGGAATTGGGCTGGATTATGGAGTTTTAGAGGAGCTGGTGTGGTAAGGTATGGTGCAACCGCACCTGCGAGGGATAGGTTGCAGGTGCGGAGACGCAGAAGCGTCCATGGGATCGTAGATGCGGTTCTGGGTAAGTGAAGGTAGTTGCGCAGGTGCGAGGGAAAATACCGCACCTGCGATCACACAGATGCGGGCGGCTTGTTGCAGAAGCGAAAAAAGACTTGGAGATGTTGGTCCGAAGAAGCGGATGGACTTCCGCAGAAGCGCACCAGCAGGAGTTTACTCAATAATTATGTTTCCTCATTGATTTCCCCAACTAGATTGTGTGGTTTGGAGTTTGAGGCTAGGTATTTAAAGAGTTTAAGTTGGGGATTTGGGGGTTGATTTGGTGTTGGATTTTGGTAAAGTTGGTATGGTTGGACTCATGGTTGAATGGGCTTCCAGATTTTGTGACTTTTATCAGAGTTCGAGAGGTGGGCCTGGGGGCTGGATTTAGAGTGACTTTTTGAATTTTGATTAAGAGCTTAGTAACTTATGGAATAGATTCATTTAGCTCGTTTTTATTGTATCAAACTGTTTGTGACTAGATTCGAGGCATTTGGAGGTCGTTTCGCGAGGCAAGGGCTTGTCGGAGTAGGGATTTGCATAGGTTGAGGTAAGTAACACTTCTAAACTTGGTTATGAGGGTATAAATCTCTGAATTACGTGTTATATGATTGGTATGGAAGTGACACTCAGACTAGATGACAGGCGTGTGGGCGTGCACCATAGAAATTGTGACTTAATTGTTCCCCGTGGAGTTGCATAATCAAATAATCATGTCAATGCCCACATATCCTCCATGTGTTAGAGAAATTGAGCTGAGACTCATGTTAAAATCAGTCTTAGGCCAAGTGACGATATTTTTGGGACCCATAGAGGTCGTATTACTATTGAATTACTTGTTTAAACTTACAATTGTGAACTCAGTCACATCTATCATTTGCATATCATATCTTAGTCTTTATTTCCATCCATGATACATCCTATCATCATGACGGGCTAATTTTAATGACATTGTGAGCCCGAGAGATTAATGAGTGAATGAGGCTAATTACCTGATTGTGATTGATAACTAAGGGATCGGACTGCACGCCATAACATGTTTTTATTTATTTATGCATGAACATGGTTTATTATAGCGCTTGGGCTGAAGGAGCCCATCCGGAGTATGCACCCCCAAAGTGAGTACAGTGGATATTATATTTGGGATGGAGTTCCTTGGGCATGGAGTTGTCCTATATATTCACATTTGGGATGGAGTTCCCAGGGCATGAAGTTTTCATATACATTTATATTGAGGGATGGATCCTCCCTGTGCTAGACCTGCCTCGTACTGTACTGAATGATTTGAGTACTCTGAAAGTGTGAGTACGCGAGGATTCCATTGTAGTGTACCACATACATAATGTATAGTACTATAGTGGCACGTAGATTTAGAAATGTCATTCCCTCATATCATTCAGAGTTGAACTATTTTACTTGTATTGAGTTTTTTTTATCTGTTGAACTGGAAAACATGTCTACATTTCTGTATTGTTAGTTCTATATTGATTTGTACATGTTGAGCTAGCCACTACTTTCAGTCTAGAGGTTAGATTGTACTTATTTAGTTGGTTGTACTCGTGCTAAATACTGCTCCTCGTGTGCTAATCTAGGTGCTTCCGGTCACGACAGTTGCTGATTTGCAGAGACCATATCTTCAGAGATCATCGAGGTAGTTGCTTGGCATTCGCCTACCTTGACTATCCTCCTTTATGCGGTTTATGTTTTTCAGTTTTACTTTCCAGACTATGTTTCCATATAGATGCTCATTTACTCGCTGACACCCCAATTTTGGGAGAGCTTATGTATTGAGTTATGATTTCCTATCATGTTTAAAGATATTTCTCCTTTATTTAAACTGATTTGGTATTTTCCAAATATTCAAAGTGTTGGCAAATGTTAGGAAATGTCAACTTTCCTAGTACTATGATACACGCCATCACGACAGGTTTGGTATTTGGGTTGTGACAAGTTGGTATCAGAACCTAGGTTACATAGGTCTCACGAGTCATGAGCATATTTAGTAGAGTCACGCGGATTGGTAGGAGACGTATGTACTTATCTTCGAGAGGCTGTCGAACCCTTAGGAAACATCACATTCTTGTATTCTTGTCGTGTGGATTCGTTGATTTCGGTCACTAAACTTTTCTATTGTTCTATTCTCTTAGAGATGGTGAGGACACGTGCTACCGGTCAGGACGGACAGCCACGAATACCACTGGTTAGGGCCATGAGAGGTCGGGGTCGTGGTAGGGGACGGGGTGCAGCTCGTACAATTGCTAGAGCAGCACATGCGGATCCACCAATTGCTCTAGCTCAGGACCATGTACCAAATATGGTTGAGCCAGTGGGGCCAGATCAAGCACCAGTTGTTCCCATTGTGATTCGAGGCCTTCAGGAGGCTTTGGCTCAGATTTTGACTGTATGCACCAGCCTTCTATTCCGGTCGCAACAGCCACTTCTTAGGTCGGGGAAGGCACTCAGACTCTCGTCTTTTTCACTCTAGAGTAGGTGATGCAGGGACTTCAGACACTGGGGGTACCACCAGCCCAGCTGGTTGTAGCTGCTCAGGCCCAGGTGGGCCCTGTTATGACTGATGATGAGCAGAAGGACACTAGAGATATTTGGGAGACTCCAGACTCCATAATTCAGCGGGGCTGAGTCTGAGGATGCGCAAGAGTTTTTGGACAGGTGCCCGTGGATTCTTCGCACAACATGTATTCTGGACACCAGTGGGGTCTCATTCACTACTTTCAGTTTACTAGGGCTCCCTTCAGATGGTGGGAGGCTTATGAGAGGTGCAATCCAGTCGGTGCAACAACACTTACATGGCGGGAGTTCTTAGTTCTTTTCTTGGAGAATTTCATGCCACAGTCTCGCAGGGAGGAGCTGCGTAGATAATTTGAGAAGCTACGTCAGGATGGCTTGTCTGTGACCCAATATGAGATGAGGTTTTCCGAGTTGGATCATCACACGATTTAGTTGGTTCCCACAGATGGAGAGAGGGCTAGGAGGTTCATTGATGGCCTCACATATCAGTTGTGGTTGCTCATGATTCGGGAGAGGCTATTTGGTGCTACTTTCGATGAGGTGATCGATATTGTGCGGAAGATAGAGATTGTTTGTAGTCAGGAGCGTGAGGAGAGGGAGGCCAAGAGACCTCGAGGTTTAGGTGGTTCTAGTGGCGTTCCTTCTAGGGGACAGTCTTACTACATCAGGGGTCGTCCTTATAGGCCTACTCAGATGGATTATCCAGTTCATCGTGGTGCATCATCTAGCCATGGTTCATACAGTGCCCGTTCGGGCCAATCATCTCTCAGTGCTATTCCATCTTAGAGTTGATCTCGTGCACCATTAGTTCAGGGTTCATTGTACTAGGTTCTTCTGATAGTTATTTTGGTTCTCGGGGTCCGCCTCATTACTTGCCGCCATTGTCCGAAAGGGGTTGTTTTGAGTGTGGATATTTGGGACACATAAAGAGACATTTCCCCCGCTTTTCGAGAGGTCCATCTCAACAGAGGAGTCAAACTACGACTTCAGCACCAGTTACTTCACCACCCGCCATCCAGCTCGGGATAAGGCTCAGGCAGCTAGGGGTCTCCCTAGAGGGGGAGGCCGATCAGGTGACAGCCAAGCCCGATTCTATGCTCTTCGTTCCAGACCAGATATCGTTGCTTCAGAAACAATGATCACAAGTATGTTCTCAGTATGCCACAGAGATATTTTTGCATTATTTGACCCTGGTTCCACTTATTTGTATGTATCATCGTTTTTTGCTCGTTATCTGGATATCCCCCGTGAGACCTTAGTTTCATTTGTTCATGTATCTACGTTGGTGGGCGATACTATTATTATATACCGTGTATACCAGTCATGTGTAGTGACTACTGGGGGATTGGAGACTAGAATTGATCTCTTGCTGCTTAGTATGGTTGATTTCGACGTGATATTGGGTATGGATTGGCTGTCTCCAGGGTTGCCAATGATGGAGTGGAGAGGTTCTCTAGACTATGTTCCCAACAAAGTGATTTCATATTTGAAGGCCCAATGGATGGTTATGAAAGGGTGTCTGTATTATTTGGCCTTTGTGAGGGATGTGGGTTCTGATACTTCTACTATTGATTATGTTCCGGTGGTGCGAGATTTTTCAGATGTGTTTCTTGCAGACCTACCGGGCATGCCGCCCGAAAAGGATATTGACTTGGTGTCGTTCACTCTTCTATTCCTCTGTATCGTATGACACCAGCTGAGTTGAAAGAATTGAAAGAGCAACTTCAGGAACTTCTAGATAAGGGATTTATTAGGCCTAGCATGTCACCTTAGGGTGCACCTGTTCTGTTGGGTAAAAATAAGGATGGTATTATACGGATATGCATTGACTATGGGCAGTTGAACAAAGTTATAATCAAGAACAAGTATCATTTGTCGCGTATTGATGATATATTTAACCAGCTTCAGGGAGCGAGGGTATTCTCTAAGATTGATTTGAGGTCTGGATATCACTAATTGAAGATTCGGTACTCGGATATTCTAAAGACAGCATTCAAGACCCGTTATGTCATTATGAGTTCCTTGTGATGTCTTTTTGGATGACCAACTCCCCATCAGCATTCATGCATCTGATGAATAGTGTATTTCAGCCTTATCTCGACTCGTTAGTCATAGTGTTCATTGATGATATCCTGGTGTACTCATGTAGCCAGGATGAACATGCCCAATATTTGAGAATTGTGCTACAACAGTTGAGGGAGGAGAAGCTTTATCACAAGTCCTCAAAATGTCAGTTTTGGCTCAATTCAGTGACCATCTTGGGGCACGTGGTGTCCAATGAGATTCGGTTCAGAGTTGGCCCAAACCGTCCTCAGCTACGGATATTCGGAGCTTCCTCAGCATGGCTAGTTATTATCGTCGCTTCGTGGAGGGTTTCTCGTATATTGCATTGCCTTTGACCAAATTGACCTAGAAGGGTGCTACTTTTAGGTGGTCGGATGAGTGTGAGGAGAGCTTTCATGAGCTCAAGATTGCCTTGACCACATCTCCAATTCTAGCTCTACGTTCAACTTCTGGTTCTTATACAGTGTATTGTGATGCTTCTCGGATTGGTATTGGGTGTGTCTTGATGCAGGGAGGTAGAGTGATTGCTTATGCTTCACGTCAGTTGAAGCCCCATAAGAAGAACTACCATGTTCATGATTTGGAGTTGGCCACCATCGTTCAAGAATTGAAGATTTGGAGGCGCTATCTCATTGGTGTGTCTTATAAGGTATTTACAGATCATCGGAGTCTCTGACACTTTTTCAAACAAAAGGATCTAAATTTGAGGCAGCGGAGATGGTTGGAGCTGCTAAAGGACTATGATATTACTATTCTGTATCACCCCGTGAAGGCCAATGTGGTGGCTGATGCCTTGAGTAGCAAGGCAGCGAGTATGGGTAGCCTTGTATTCATTCCTGTTTGAGAGACCGCTTGTAGTTGATGTTCATGTCTTGACCAATCAGTTTTTAAGATCAGATATTTTGGAGCCTAGTCAGGTCCTATCTTGTGTGGTTTCTCTATCTTTCTTATATGATCGCATTGGAGAGCGCCAGTATGATGATCCCCATTTGCTTGTCCTTAAGGACACGGTTCAGCACGGAGATGCCAGAGATGTTACTATTGGGGATGATGGGGATTGGAGTGTCGCGCCCCCTTTTTCCTCGCGAAATCGGGTTCGACATTTTTTGGACAACTCCATTCTTTGAGATGGGAAGGAATTGGAAGATTCGCCACCTAATGGATTAAGGTGCGTTAGGGAAACTAGAGCAATTAACTCATTTAACCAGTTTGCATCACCAGAGATCGGGTAAGGGCTCAAATTACCTTGACGGGAAGGTGTTAGGCACCCCTAGAGTTCCACAATGGTGGGTTCTGGACGAAATTAAATTAAGCGAATTAGTCTAAAAGAGAAGAAATAAAGTTGGACAAATACGATATTCAATTTTCAAACAGGAATAAGGGAGGGGGTCCTAAGTTTTTTAGCCTATAGGATCATTCTATACAATACTTTGTAACTCCATCAAGTCAGGGTGTTACTCATAGTATTAACGCACGAACTATCATCTTCTTACTACCCAATTACTATCTTTAAGTTGTTACTTAAGCGTTCAAATAGTTTCTAAATCGTTCCTTATGTGTGCACTACCCATCCCTTACCTATGGTCTTGGAGGTATTAGGACCTCTATTTGGGATAATTCTAGACCAACCTATGTTGCTTAAAAATGTGAAATCTAGGCGACAAATAAAAACAAATAGGACTTTCAGATAAGGAACAAATATGGGCTCACATTGACCTCCACATATAGATAGAAAAAGCACGCAATTGAATCAACAAACTTTATTAACTTTGGAATCCTATAGGCAGGATATCTATGTGAGAAAAATAGAGGTTTTATTAAGGCGAGCATTAAGACCTATTTGTTTGCCTACTGATTTTATTCAGCATGAATTTGGGTACTTCAAGCAGTAATATGTCACAATTATAAACCCAGAATCATTATTAAGTCCTACAGATATATTGCTTAAGTGATTGACAATAGCGATTGAATTCAGAATCGACAAACAGGATCTTATAGGCATGATTTCTATGAACTTATTAATTACAGACCTATAGACATGGTTTCTAAGTGTAGCACTGATTTTAACTCATAAAGATAGGTTTTTATTTCCTATAGGCATGCTTTCTAATTGCTGAATTGACTTAAACCTTATAAGCATGATTTCTAAATTTGAAATTGGCATTGGTCCTATAGGCATGATATCTATTGATTTAAACCCTATAGGCATGATTTCTAGGTTTGAATAGATTTAAATCCTATAGACATGATATCTATTAACCGTATATGGGCAGAAATTAAACAGATCGCCAGGAAAGACAGTTAACTCAAATAACAAGGTCATATAGGCATGATTGCTAATGCACATTTGTTGAAAACATGTATAGGCCCTATGAATAGGATTTCTAATATACAGAATTAAACGAATGTCCTATAAGCAGGTTCTCTAGTATGCAAGCGTAAATACAGAATCCAAATGATCAAGAAAGTCCTATAGGTAGGATTTCTAAACACAGTATAGTACTCACGTAGTTCAATCAGCATAGTCAAATCCTATAAGCAGGATTTCTACCCAATTTGGTAAAGAAAATAAGAAGATCCCCAGCTTTTACTAATTAACCCCAAATCTATTATTATAGAGGTTATTACAGCCCGAATATAAAATGAATTACATAATGGTAATAATTGCACTATAGGGAGCCTTCATAGGCCCAAATAAACCTGGGAACAGGCCTTCCGACCATAGCCACTTTGGAGCACAGCATAGAGATTCATAGCGCATTAGAACCAAGTTTACAAGGGCCTCAGGGGACCCAGGGAAATACTCACACTGGAACCACATTCACAAGATAGTTCAAGAGATTGGAAAATTAGTCCCCAGTGTGTCAGAGTTCAAAGGAGTCTCAAGTGGACCCTAGGCAGTGCTCACACTGGAGTGGTTGAGAACCTAAATGACTAGGAGTGTGGTTTTTGAAATCAGTACATAGCAGGGAGAAGGGGAAGGTTTTAAAACAATTTGATTTCAGAAGACTGAAAGTTTAGAACACAGAGTTGCAGGCAGAACTGCACCAAGAAGCAAACAAGGTTCATACTTAGCACATAGTTCAAATAGGTTGAAATCTAATTAAGATAAGTAATCATACTTGACTTATGACAATCATTTTTTAATCACAAAAATCATTAGGAAGAACAACTAAGTTAGCCAAGTTCATGAAATAGACAGATAGGGCAGATGAGTTAGGCAACAAACATATTTGATTACATGTTTATAGTTCCTTATAAAGTTCAGAAGATGTTAATGAAACAAACTAAACCTTACACTAACTTATGAGAGTATTCATGCTATTCGAAATAACTTAGTCTTAAGTTAACAGTATTACCAAATAAAATCATATAGTCATATAAAGGACAGAATCATGCTAGGAATTGAAACATCCTAGTCAAACAAATCATAGAGAATGAAATTGCAAAGGTTAGGGCATACCAGCTGAGAAGAAAGCAAGTAAATATGCACATACAATTAAGTTCCAGAGTGATTTGGCCTTGTCTTTCAGCCGGCCAAACAATAATCACTTAGTACAGAAATCAGAACAAGAGAGGACAAGAGAGCTTAAGTTTTTAGTGAGTAAAATATGAGAGTTCGAGTCTGTATAAGGGGAGAGGAGAAGGGGTTTAAATAGTACTCAATGAGGAAGACAAATAAGGTAATAAACCAATACAAATAAGAATTGTAATCAATTAACAGAACATAATAATATAAAATCAGGCTGGTACTACTGATAATAGGCTAGATTCATGTAGTTTAGCAATCATTTATGCCCCAACTTTACTATGCTTCACTGTTCTAGGAAGGTTAAATGACGAAAAATGGCTCTAATTGTGTATTTTATGTTTTGCAGGAGCAAGTCCTGATTATGATGACATAGGATAGTGTTTGGAGCTAAATTAAATCAAGGAAATCCCTTCGGAGTTGAGTGCGTGTGAAAGAAGAAAGAAAAGAAGAGACAAATAGTTTATCCACCCTAGCATGGGGAAAGCGAGACCTTAGCGCGGCCACGCTAGAGCAGAAGAACTTGGGCAGTGTAAAACGCAATTAGCGCGGCCCATGCGCGGTTTGAGTGCGTCCGCGCTAGTCACTCTGAAATCCAGTAATTTTAGGGGTAAACTTGGAAGTTTGGGGGAAATTACACTTAACCTACAAGAGGTCCAGCTCGCCCAAAAAGGGGATATGAAGTTTTTTATAGTTTTGTTCAAGGCAAGAAGAGGCAAGAGGAAAGAGGCAAGGAGAAAAATTCGGCATCGAGTTCTACCTTTCTTCCTTTTGTTTTTATCATTCATGATGAATTTTTCTATTGTTATTATGAAAACAATTATGAGTAGCTAAATTATTTAGTCTAAGATTTTGATGTAACCTATTAAAGGATGAACTTCTTGTTGTATTAATATAGTTTGCCCAGTTTAATCTTTATTTGTTCAACTACATTTCTGTTGTAGTTAATTGATAGGATCCTCAATTAGTTGTGCCTATTTAGTATGTATTACTCGGGAGGGAGTGCATATTCAGGTAGTTGTTGAAAAACACCACTCCCAAAGTATATGAGGAATCAATAACCGAGGGTTTAAAGGTGGGATTAGAATAAACCTTGGGTGCGATCTAAGTGAGCTGTAATAAAAGCTAGCTAGCGTAACTCGGGAGAGTGCGTCTAGTAAATTGTCGTAATTACTCGGAAGAGATTTACGGTAGTAAGAGTGCTCATGATCGATAGAGAAGATTAGGAAAATTTATATGACACATAACATGAAGGGATTCCATCAATAGGGGAAATCACAACCTTAGATACTTCTCTTATTTGGTTACAACTCAATCATAGTTAGCTCTTAGTTTAATTAATTTTATTCAGTCATAGTTAGTAAAAATATCACCAATTGTTATTCAAAACATCTGAGAAGTTTATTACAGAGAATTCAGTGAGTCTGGCAAAAGTAATTGATAGGTTAATTCCCTGTTGGATTCGACTCTAGGCTAAATACCTGGATTATATTTGCAATGACCGCTTTGTCCTTTTTTATATAGCATAGTTGGGCGTGATCAAATTTTGGCGCTGTTGCCGGGAAACTAACGGTGTTATCAATTAGAGTTGAAAGAAATACAAAAATTCTTAGTGTAGTCACCTTTCTTCCTTTTCAATCCGTACATTGAAATTTTAACGTTTCCTAACTTGGTTGTACAGGTGCATGCCTAGAAACTCATCGAGAACTGGTAAAGTATTTGAAGCATTATCATATCCCGAGAAAGTTTTCAAGCCCTTGAATCGGGCCAAATGGAGAAGCAAACAACAACAATCAACTGAAAAACCTGAACCAGACATGGCAGAGTTGGTGAACAACAGAAACAATAATGGTGATAACGTGGTAGACCCAGCTGCGCAGGTAGTGGAGCCTCTTGTGCTAGAGGTTGCTCTATGTGACTAGGCACAACCCATAGCAGAGAATTTGGCCACAACGATAGTAGTCCCGCAGATACAATCTGAATCTTTTCAAATCACAAACAACATGATGCACTTGTTACAAAACAAGAGATTATTTTCGGGGTCATAAATTGAAGATCCTCAACATCACTTGAAGAATTTCCTGTCAATCTGCAAAACTCAAAGGCAACCCAACGTGACTCAGGAAGCAATAAAGTTGTTGTGGTTTTCATTCTCAATGACAGGAGCAACCCAGACTTGGCTAAATTCACTCCCTATCAATTCCATCACTACATGGGAGGAGTTAGTCAAGAAATTTGTGAACAAGTTTCATCTACCCAACAAGACTGCTCAGCAAATCGATGAAATTTTGAGCTTCAGACAGAAACTAACAGAAACATTGCAAGAAACATGGTAATGATTCAAAGGGATGTTGGTTATATGTCCGCACCACGGTATTCCAGAGCAGATGTTGGGGCATTGATTTTACATGGGTTTAGCAGATAGCGTGAAGGCTAATGTTGATGTTTCAGCTGGTTGAGCATTCTTGAGCAAATTATAGAGAGAAATCCAGATCCTTCTTGACAAGATGGCACAGAATTCAGGGTGGACAACCAGAAATGCACCCATCACTACAATAGTTCACTCAGTGGCCTTAGATCTAGCCAACACTCTTGCGGAAAATATGGCCACCTTAATGACACAAATGAGCATACTCATAAAAAGGGTGGAAGATTCAGGGCAGAAGCAGGAGGTGCACATTGTAGATACAAATAATGGGGTCTTATGCATATCTTGCATTAGTCAGCCAATTAGTAGTCAGTGGAATGCTGAAAGTGATCACCATCAGTACCCTGAGAACATGAATTATGTGTCTAATTATGGGGGCCAAAGACAGGGTGGTCAAAATTAGGGCTAGCAGAATCACCCATACAGGCCAGTCCAACCGATTCACAACAATGGAAATATGGGATCCATGCGACCTATAGTTTTGTTCAAGGCAAGAAGAGGCAAGACGCAAGGAGGAAAATTCGGCATCGAGTTCTACCTTTCTTCCTTTTGTTTTTATCATTCATGATGAATTTTGTTGTTGTTATTATGAAAACAATTATGAGTAGCTAAATTATTTAGTCTAAGGTTTTGATGGAACCTGTTGAAGGATGAACTTCTTGTTGTGTTAATATAGTTTGCCCAGTTTAATCTCTATTTGTTCAACTACGTTTCTGTTGTAGTTAATTGATAGGATCCTCAATTAGTTGTGCCTATTTAGCATGTATTACTCGGCAGAGAGTGCATATTTAGATATTTGTTGAACAACACCACTCTCAAAGTATATGAGGAATCAATAACCGAGGGTTTAAAGGTTGGATTAGGGATAAAGAAACATTGGATGCGATCTAAGTGAGCTGTAATAAAAGCCAGCTAGCGTAACTCGGGAGAGTGCATCAAGTAAATTGTCATAATTACTCAGGAGAGATTTACGGTAGTAAAGGGTGCTCATGATCGATAGAGAAGATTAGGCAAACCTATATGACACATAACAGGAAGGGATTCCATCAATAGGGGAATCACAACCTTAGATCATTCTCTTATTTGTTTACAACTCAGTCATAGTTAGCTCTTAGTTTAATTAATTTTATTCCGTCATAGTTAGTAAAAATATCACCAATTGTTATTCAAAACATCTGGGAAGTTGATTACGGAGAATTCAGTGAGTCTGGCAAAAGTAATTGATAGGTTAATTCCCTGTGCGATTCGACTCTGGGCTAAATACCCGGATTATATTTGCAACGACCGCTTTGTCCTTTTATATAAGGCATAGTTGGGCGAGACCAACTGCTTAGGTTAAGGAAAATAGAATAAATTAACAATCAAATGCCGGACTAAATAAGGCAAGAGCAGGTAAATCGAACGAAAATAAGGAAATACTAGTACTTATACAAAAAAGGAAAGACTAATTTCAAAACCCTAATTTTGGGGTAAGTAAAATTAGTCAACAATTAACGGCCATGGTTAAAGACAATTAGACAGAAATATTAAAAGGAAAATAATTATATAATTGAAACCCTAGAAAATGGGCAGAAATACGCAGACATATAGACGAAAATAATTAAGGTTTGAACCTAAATTTTAGGGTAAATGAAATCAGTCAGAAATAATAAAGGAAAGTCGTAATATACTAGAGATGAAACATTAAAGGTTGAAATAGATTTGGCAAAAATCTGTTAAAATTGAAAACCCTAATTTTTAGGGTAATTAAAATTAGTCAAGAATATCAAAAGAAAAACTATAATAAATATGCATAGAGACGGATAAACAACAGCATTAAAGATTGAACCAGATTTGGTTCGATTTTTTAAAAATCAAAACCCTAATTTTTAGGGTAAAAAATTAGTCAGAAAAATCATAATAGAGATGCACAGAAACATTAAAGGAAAATATTTAACAAAAAATAGAAAACTATAACAGATCTGAAAAGATCTGAACCCTAGCTTTAGGGTAAGTGAAGAATCGAACAAAAATCTCAGAGATTCATACCATAAAGGGACGATTATGAACATAGACGGAAAGAAGTGAAGGTTCGAACCAAATTTGGTTAAAAGCAAGAGAGATTTGTCCATGTTAGGCAAGTGATTGTGTCATACCATAATCGGTTAACCAGTAATAAGAGAGGGTAATAAGGTAAGGGAATCGAGAAATGATTCCATTTCTGGTAGGAATCATAGGGGAAATGGTGACGTCGGGTTAGGGTTTGAGAGGGGAAAGGGAAGAGATGGGAGGATCCAATGACGGCGGGTTGGGGGAAATAATTTAGGGTTGGGGGCATCAATATAATTAAAAGGGTGAGGGTGTTTGAGAGTCGTTGATCTTCTGAGATCAACGACTGGGATTAGGTCTTAGTCGGGCGGGTTATTTTGGACGGGTATGGGTATTGGGTTAGGACAGGTATGAGGTATTGGGCTGCTTAATGGGTTAGGTTGTATTGGGCTGGGGCTAGGTCCGAAATTAATTAGAAAAAAGGGGCTATGTTTTAAATACCTAATTAAACCCGTATAAAAATAAATAATAAATAATAAAATTGTCATTTTGTGCATGAAAATGATTTAAAATAATTATTTAACATGATAAAAATATAAAAAGTTATTTTTCTGTGTAAATAATGTAATTATGCATATATATAGTTATTATTGCGAAATATTACAATTATAGCCTAAAGGTGCAGATATAATTATGCATAAAATGTTTAAAGCTTAATATGAATATAAATGATAAAAATTAAGTAATAAATCATTATAAAATTATTTGTGACGCAGTTAATAATTATTTTGATAATAAAAATACCGGAATAAATTGATTAAAAGCCTTTAAAAATTATAAAAAATTATGAAAAAATACTGGTTGATGTTCATGCACTATTTGAAAGTATATATGTATTTATAAAATATATATGGGAAAAATTGGGTATCAACAACTTCCCATCTTTACCCGGGAAGGATGAAAGAGTTGTCGGGTAATGACATGATGACCAATTTTGACCGAATAGGGTGATTTGAAAGATATAGACCACACTCCGATTTTCGAGCTGCCTACATATCCTTGGTTTTACAGGAATCAGGCCGAGTGTAGTTCTGGATCCGACGGTGGTATAAACCGATGGAGTCGTCGTAAGAAAAAAGGTACCGAGTAGGATTACTTGGGGTTTGAAACGGTTATGGGTGAACAGTCAGGTTTGAAATGATTTGGAGGAACTGGAACGGGATTGCTCCTGTTGGGATAACGGTTACCCACTGGGTCACCTGCAAATCTGCAAAAGTATACTGCGAGCACATGTGTATAAATTATTGCGTAAATTTAAACATGATGCAAATTCTCTTCTGACCGTGAAGACTGTCTTTGGACAGTGAGGATGACGTCCTTAGACCATGATGTACCGGGCCATGAGTTGTGCGATAAGGGATTCGCAGGCCATGAAATGATGTTCTCGGGCCATGAAGATGGTGCCTCCGAACCATGACGCCTTTGAATACTGATGTGCAAGTTTGAGAGATCCTCAGGCCATGGCATGATGTCTTCCGGCGATGAGGATGGTGCCTTCAGACTATGATGCCTTCGGACAAGTTGGATATATTTCATCCTATGAGGTGCAGAGACATGATGCTAGACGCAGCAAGACAAAGCTTAGTCCTGTATGAAGTTGAGGGCAGAGTTTAGCCCGAGAGAAGAGAATAATGCAAGAGCGAGACAGTGCTTAGTCTCATGCGAGATTCGGGATAGTGCTTAGTCCCATGCAAAGAGAAGGCAGGCTTAGCCTTATGCAAATAGAGAGACAGGATTTGAAACAACGCTTAGTGTCATGCAAGGAGAAGGCAATAGTTAGCCTTATGCAAGATTGATATAGAGCTTAGTCTCATACAAGGAGAAGGCAGTGCTTAGACTTATGCAAGTAGAGACGCAGGGCTTATCCTCATGCAATATTGTTACAAGGCTTAGTCTCACGCAAAGAGAAGGCAGTTCTTAGCCTTGTGCAAATAGAGAGGCAGGGCTTAGCCTCATGCAGGATTCGGGACAGTGCTTAGTCCCATGCAGGGAGAAGGCAGCTCTTAGCCTTATGTAAATAGATAGGCAGGGCTTAGCCTCATGCAAGTGATTTGAGACAGATCTTAGTCTCATGCAATGAGAAGGAAGTGCTTAGCCTTATGCAAATAGAGAGGCAGGGCTTAGCCTCATGCAAGATTGAGACAAGGCTTAGTCTCATGCAAAGGAAAGGCAGTGCTTAGCCTTATGCAAATAGAGAGGCAGGGCTTAGCCTCATGCAAGATTGAGACAAGGCTTAGTCTCATGCAAAGGAAAGGCAGTGCTTAGCCTTATGCAAATAGAGAGGCAGGGCTTAGCCTCATGCAAGATTGAGACAAGGCTTAGTCTCATGCAAAGGAAAGGCAGTGCTTAGCCTTATGCAAATAGAGAGGCAGGGCTTAGCCTCATGCAAGATTGAGACAAGGCTTAGTCTCATACAAAGGGAAGGCAGTGCTTAGCTTTGTGCAAATACAGAGGCAGGGCTTAGCCTCATGGAGGATTCAGGAAAGTGCTTAGTCCCATGAAGGGAGAAGGCAATGCTTAGCCTTATGCAAATAGAAAGGTAGGGCTTAGCCTCATGCAAGCAGGGAGGCAGGGCTTAGCCTTATTCAAGGATTGAGACAGAGCTTAGTCTCATGTAAGGAGAAGGCAGTGCTTAGCCTTATGAAAATAGAGAGGAAGGGCTTAGCCTCATGCAAGATTGAGACAGAGCTTAGTCTCGTGCAAAGAGAAGGCAGTGCTTAGCCTTATGCAGATAGGAAGGCAAGGCTTAGCTCATGCAAGGAGAAGGCAGTGCTTAGAATCATGCAAATAGAGAGGCAGGGCTTAGCCTCATGCAAATAGAGAGACATGGCTTAGCCTCATGCAAATAGAGAGACATGGCTTAGTCTCATGCAAAAAGAAGAGTAAGAGTGAAGTATTCTTAGCTGGTAATGTGTTTCGTGCATAGAAATTGTGATGTTGTGATGATGCTTATCATGATGACGTAGTCCTGTATCCAAAGAAAATTTGTGAGTTCTGCAAGGGGAGGTTGGTTCGTGCCTTTGCTTGCTCAATTTGCTCTGTTTCGTCTGAGGATCTTGTTCAAGTTATTAGGGGTCGTATTTGGCTAAAAGTAAAGTTTTTTTTCGAAATCATGCGTAGTTTTCAAAGACATAGTAATATGCATTTCAGAAATTAGTTAGATGAACCAGTAACTTCAACATAATTAGAGATATTGCGTTTTCCTCTAACGTAGAATTTTGAGGGTCCTCCTCAAAATTCTGCCTCAGTTAACTAGATGAATTCTGACTGTTCCGTATGCTGCGGTTGGCTGAACTTGCTTCGAAATTTTGAGGGTCCTCCTCAAAATTCTGGCCCAGTTTTTTATTATGGGGAAAATGGAAATGTTATTGAATTGTGACCGAACCCACAGGGCTGCCTATGTATCTCCTCTTAAACAGGAATCAAGTCGAGCGTAGTTCAATTTATATCATATGAATAAACATAAAATGGTTTACAATATTATCTTTTGACCACATCTGAATTGATAGGCTTCGGCCAGATTTCTCCGTCCATATCTATGAGTATGAGCGCTCCTCCTGTCAATACTCTATGAACCATGTAAGGGCCTTGCCAGTTGGGAGATAATTTCCCTTTGTCTTCATTTTGATGTGGAAAGATCCGTTTCAGCACCAGCTTCCTCGGTGTAAACTACCTTGGTTTGACTCTTTTGTTGAAAGCCCTGCACATTCTATTATGATAAAGCTGACCATGACATACTGCATTCATCCTCTTTCCATCATGAGGGCTAGTTGCTCATAGCGGCTCTTTATCCATTCTGCGTCGCTGAGTTCGGCTTCTTGTATGATTCTCAAAGAATGGATTTCTACCTCGGCGGGAATGACAGCTTCGGTACCATAAACCAGCAATTAGGGAGTTTCACCGGTTGATGTGCGAACTGTGGTGCGGTATCCCAGTAGGGAAAATGGTAATTTATCGTGCCATTGCTTGTGATTCTCTATCATTTTCCTAAGTATCTTCTTGAGTTTTTTTTGGCGGCCTCCATGACTCCGTTCATTTGAGGTCTGTATGTTGTGGAATTCTTGTTCTTGATTTTGAAAGTTTCACACATGGCTTTCATAAAATCACTGTTGAGATTGGTGGCACTTTCAGTGATGATGGGCTCTGGAACCCCAAATCGACAAACGATCTGATCTCTGACAAAGTCTACGATGACTTTCTTGGTTATAGCTTTGTAAGATGTAGTTTCAACCCATTTAGTGAAGTAATCGATGTCCACTAAAATGAACATGTGCTCGTTTGAAGCAATGTTCGATTGGACCGATGACATCCATTCCCCAGGCAGCAAAAGGCCAAGGTGCACTTGTTGCATTAAGCTCGTTTGGTGGCACCCGTGTTATGTCCGCATGTATCTGGAACTGGTGGCATTTCTGGACATAACGGATACAGTCTGTCTCCATGGTCATCCAAAAGTATCCGGCCCTGAGTATCTTCTTGGCCAAGACAAATCCGTTCATATATGGGTCACAGGTTCCTGCATGTATCTCCTCGAGCAATTTGGAAGCCTCTTTACGTCAACACACCTTACCAGTCCTAGATCTGGAGTTCTTCTGTACAGGGTTCCTCCACTTTGGAAGAAGTTATTGGACAGCCTCTGGAGTGTGCGTTTCTGAGTATGGTTTGCATGCTCCGGGTATTCTCCTTTCGCCAAATATTCTTTGATATCTTGGAACCAGGGGTTTCCGTCCGTTTCTTCTTCAACATGAGCACAGTATGCCGGATGATTATGGATCCTCACCAGAATGGGATCGATTAAATTATTGTCTGGATGTTGTATCATTGATGACAAGGTGACCAATGCGTCTGCAAATTCATTCTGAATTATGGGGACATGTCGAAATTCTATCTTCGTGAACCTCTTCTTCATTTCTTGTACATGATGCAAATATGGTAGTATTTTGGAGTTCTTGGTAGCCCACTCTCCTTGTACTTGATATACCATTAGATCTGAATCACCGATCACCATCAGTTTCTGAATATTCATATCAACAACCAGGTTGAGCCCTAATATGCAGGCTTCGTATTCCGCCATGTTGTTGGTGCATGGGAATATGAGTTTTGCAGACACCGGATAGTGCTCACCGGTTTCTAATACCAAGACGGCTCTGATACCTACTACTTTGAAATTTGTAGCTCCATCAAAAAACATTCTTTAACCGTCATAGGCTTCAACAATGTCTTCTCCTATGAATGATACCTCTTCGTCAGGAAAATACATTTTTAGGGGTTTGTATTCTCCTCCTACAGGATTTTCAGCAAGATGATCTGCCAATGCTTGTCCTTTGACTGCTTTCTGAGTTACATAGATGATGTCGAACTCACTCAGCAAGATTTTCCATTTGGCCAGCTTTCCGGTAGGTATGGGTTTCTGAAAGATTTAATTCAGGGGATCCATCCTTGATATGTGGTATGTAGTATAGGCACAAAAGTAGTGACTTAGCTTCTGAGGTTTCCGGGTTAGAGCGCAGCAAGTGCATTCTAGCAGAGAGTGGCGTGCTTCATATGGAGTGAACTTCTTACTCAAGTAGTATATGGTCTGCTCCTTTCTTCCCGTCTCGTCATGTTGTCCCAGAACACAACTGAAAGCTCCATCTAGCACTGGAAGGTAGAGTAGTAGTGGTCTACCAGGCTCCGGCGGGACTAAGATTGGAGGTGTGGACAAATATTCCTTGATTTTGTCAAAAGCCTTTTGACAATCCTCGGTCCAACTGGTTGCGACATCCTTCTTCAGCATCTTGAAAATTGGTTCACATATTACTGTGGACTTTGCTATGAAACGGCTAACATAGTTGAGGCTCCCCAAGAAACTCATCACATCCTTCTTGTTCCTTGGTGGTGGTAATTTTTGGATAGCTTTGACCTTTGGCGGGTCCAACTCTATTCCTCGGTGACTGACGATGAATCCCAACAACTTTCCGGCAGGAACCCTGGATGCACACTTGGTGGGATTTAACTTTAGATTGTACTTTCGCAGTCGGTCAAAGAATTTCCTCAAATCTGCTATGTGATTTGTGGCCTTCTTGGATTTGATGATGACATCGTCAACATACACCTCTATTTATTTATGTATCATATCATAGAAGATAGTTGTCATAGCCCTCATGTAGGTGGCCCCAGCATTCTTCATACCGAACGACATCATTCTGTAGCAGTACACTCCCCATGGTGTAATGAAGGTTGTCTTCTATGCATCTTCTTCGTCCATCCAAATCTGATGATAACCCGCGAAGAAATCTACAAAGGAGTGGAGTTCATGCTTGGCGCAATTGTCGATCAGAATATGTATATTTGGCAGCGGGAAATCATCCTTGGGACTTGCTCTGTTTATATCCCGATAATCAACACAGACTCTGACTTTCCCATCTTTTTTCAGAACCGGTACAATGTTGGCTAACCAGATTGGGTAATCAACTACTCTGAGGAGCTTGGCTTTGATCTGCTTGGTAACTTCCTCCTTGATTTTCAGGCTCATGTCTGGCTTGAACTTTATGATTTTGTGCTTCACTGGTGGACACATTGGATTGGTAGGTAGTTTGTGACCATTATGGATGTGCTCAACCCTGTCATATCATCGTATGAGCATGCAAAAATATCCTCATATTTTTTCAGGAAACAGGTGTATTCTTCCTTCTCTGAAGATGGCAAGTGAATGCTGATTCGAGTTTCTTTGACGGTTTCAAAGTCTCCCAAGTTGACCATTTCAGTCTCGTCCAGATTGGACTTAGGCTTGTTCTCAAAGTTCTCCACTTCTCTGATAATTTCCTCAGGTATTACATCCTCTTCTTCTATTTCTTCTGAATCACTGTCCTTATGTTGCGTTGTCTCATTACATGTCACAGTCGTTGGTTCATCAAGATAAGAAATGGTAATGATGTAGGGATAAAGATATGAAAGAAAAATAGTAATAATAAAACATCAAGCCATTTAAAATGTCAAACAAAGTGATTTCGGTAACACAAAAAACATTTTTTTTAAACGGAACACTGGAAATATTATTTAAAAACAAAAATGCAAAAGAGGATATCATTTTCAAAAGTAAAAAATTCTATCAGCCTTGCTACCTCGGGACTCGTTAGGCCCTTGATGGTGTAGCGGTCCAGTTCTTGAGAAATGTTCCCTTCTCCACAGTCTGAATAGTAAGGCCTTCTTCCTCCTCCTCCTCAACTATTACACATCAATTCATATCATCGTCTTCAAAAAACAAATTCCTCAATGCTGCCAAAGCTTCTTCTTCTTCTGATCCCCATATTATATCAGCCTGATGGAAAGTCTGATTTAGGTGCGACACAGGTTGCTCAAGAGGGTAGGATGGACTATGCCATGGTGGCAACCAATTCCGATATCCATGCCAGGTGTGCTGATATCCAAGCCCGACGGTTGTGCCATGGCGCTTCAGCTGTACTGATTTAGAGATACCTTGAAGATTTTTACCAAGCCCCTTACAAGGTTCGTACCCTTTACATTCCAATATGCTTTCTATCTTGCTGCTCTACCACTTATCCTTCTCGATTGCATTAACACGCTCGATGCGATGGTAAGTCTCCACCTAACTTCCTTCTGTTTTCTACCAACGGAACGGTCTGACTGGTATAAATGGGGTTGCTCCCATCTCCATGGATGATCACTTCTTGATGGTTCCACTCAAACTTTACCCTTGGTGCAAATTAGATGCGACAGCTCCAGCGGCATGTATCCAAGGCTATCCCAATATCAGATTGTAGAAGGCGGATATGTCTAGCACCTGAAATTCAACATCGAACCAGGTAGGACCCATTTGCAAGCATAGATTAGTTTCTCCAATTGTGGCCCTTTGAGACCCATCGAATGCTTTCAAATTCATAGTCCCTGCTCGTATTTCATGCAGACCCTTGCCCAACCTCTTCAGAGTTGACAGCGGACAAATGTTGAGGCTGGACCCTCCGTCTATCATAACTCTAGCAATGAACTTATCTTCACATTGCACTATGATGTGTAATGCCATGTTGTGACTTAATCCTTCAGGTGGCAAAATCTTCATGGAAGGTGATTTATGGCTCTCTAGGACTTGTCCCACTATGTTAGCCATTTCTCCGCTAGTAATGTTGTTGTGCACATATGCTTCATACAGTACGTTCATCAAAGCATTTATGTGTGCTTCGGAATTTTGCAGCAATGACAAGATGCATATCTGGGCAGGAGTCTTATTCAGATGATCAATTACAGAATACTCCCTTGCTTGTACTTTCCTCCAGAGATCGTCCATACCAGTTAATGACGGGTTTCTTGGTGGCAGCTTCCTTACTTGTCCCTCCCAAATTATCAAGTGTGTAGATCCTTCCAGTTCTGGTCATTCCTTGTGCAGCACCGAACTCTTACATCTTTTCTTTCCCTTTCCTCCTAGCCTTGGCAACATAATCCCAAGGTACAACAATGGAACTAAAGGGCGGTGTGGATGTCACCATCACAGTGAAAGGTGTGGCTACTTCTACCTCAAACGGGGCAGGTGACACTGCAGGTGGTGTCACTTCTACTTCAAAGGGATCCGATGAGGCTACCTCAACTTCAACTGGCGGTTGTACCTGTACTACAATGGGATTGAGTCTGACTGCAGACTTCTTAGGTTCATCACCTTCCCGAATAATCCCGATTGATTCCTCGGGATCCCATTCTTCATCAGTTTCTATTAAATTGACTCCTTCACCCCTATGATCTGGGAGGGGATTGTTGCGGACATTGGGTGCAGTTTTCTTCGCCTGTATGACCTTGGTATCAATCAGTGTCTGGATCTTGTCTTTCAGGGTGCAACACTCATCAATAGTATGTCCCTTCATGCCAGAATGGTGCGCACATGTCTTGTTCGGGTTGACCCATTGAGATGAGTTTTCCATAGCCACGGCGGGAATAGGGGTGACGTATCCAGCAGCTTTTAATCTTTCATACAGCTGGTCGATTGGTTCAGCAATAGGGGTGTATTGTTTGGGTGGTTTGCGATCAAAATTGGGCCTGGGTTTTTGGTAATTTGGACGAGCTGGAGGTGAATGATAATAGGATGGTTGGGTACTATAGGTATGGTAGGCGGTAGCTGGTTGAGGATATCTAGGAGGTGAAGGTTAGTATGTGGGTGGAGGTGTTTGGTACACAAATGGAGATTTTGGACCTTGGGAAACCATTACTGCCCCCACTTCTTTCTTCTTCGATATGCCACCTGATTGTAGTGCCTTGTTCGTGGCCTACAGTTCCCCAAAGTTCGTTAACATTCCTCTTTTGATACCTTTTTCAATCCTTTGTCCGAGCTTGATGGTATCGGAGAACTTGTGATTCTCGATTACCATTAACCTTTCATAATATTGTGGGTCCTGAGCCCTGATAAAGAACTCGTTCATCTGCTCGTCATCTAATATCGGCCTGACCTTCACTGTTTCTGACCTCCATCGAGTAGCATACTCGCAGAAAGTCTCTGTCGATTACTTCTTGAGATTCTGTATGTTGAAGACATTCGGTGCACTTTCTGTATTGAACCTGAATCGGTCCATGAAATCTGACGCCATGCTTACCCAATTAGCCCATTTCTTGGGATTTTGAATTATGTGCCAATATAAGGCGTCTCCAATGAGGCTCCTCATGAACAATTTCATGCAGATTTTTTCATCCTTTCCAACCCCTACGAGCTTATCACAGTATGTTCTCAAATGTACCTTTGGGTCCCCCCCCCCCTCCATCAAAAATCTCGAACTTAGGAGGTTTGTAACCCTCCGATAGTTCCACGTCTGGCTGAATGCACAAGTCCTCATAATTCAGACCTTCAATTCCTTTACCTCATTCAACACCCTAGACTCGGCTTGTCAATTTCTTGAGCTCATCTCCATGTTCTTAATGATAAGGTCCTTCTCGGCGGATTCTGGTGTATATGAGATTAGTTAAGTAGAGTGAGGTAAAGTTTCCACGTATATGGGATTGTTTTGGTGAATGCCAGGAGTTTGGGTATAGTGGTTGTCACGCCCCTCTCTTTCCTCCCCTTTAGGATCGGTTAGGGTATTCGACATTATTGGGACAACTCATTTCCTTTTGGGAAAGGGGTAAGGAATTGAAGAGTCACCACCTAACGAGTTAAGGTGTGTTAGGTCACCTACTAAAGGTTATTTACAAACGCGGATTAGATAACCAGATATAGGGTAAGGGCTTGAAATTACTTCAAAGGGAAGGTGTTAGGCACCCCTCGAAGTCCACAATTGTGGTTTCCGGTCCAAACAAATTTTCTGAACAGATAGCATATAAGCAATAAACACATAGGTAAATAGATAAAGGTTTTGAGAAGATTCGCAGTCCAAGCACACATATGTGCTTAAGTTTAAATGATTTAAAGTCTAAGCACATATACAAAGTTCTGGAGGTTTTACAATCTAAGCACACATGCGTAAAGGATAGGGGGTCCTAGGTTGTTTATCCTATAGGATCACATCAGTACAATGCTCGGTAATCACTTCTTAGAAGAGGGGCTGCTCGTGGCATTAGCGCACCGGATATCATATCCATGTCTACCCTTTCCCACCCCTTAGCGGTTATTAAGCGAGTTTATTTAACGACCTCTATGCGTGTTGTTACCCGCCCCTTCTTAATGGACCTGGAGGAATTTAGGACCTCTAAATATAGGCAGTTCTAGACAAAACTCCCTAAGGTTAAAAGGATAAAATTCTAAGCGACAGGAAAGAATACATAGGACTTTATAAATAAATGCGGGAAAAGCAGTTTAAAAGGCTCAGATTTACCTCCACAAATATTGCACATAAACAACACGTCTCAAACACAAAACAAGAGGTAGTTTTATTAGACAGAATCCTAAGACAGGATATCTAAGTGAATATCAATGCACAAAAGTATGCAGCTTGTTTATAAACTCAATAGCAAGGACCTAATCAGCTTGCCTACTGGTTTTAAAAAAAAACTGTTAGCCCTTAGGAAACAAACGCAATCAAAACAATATTCATTTTTAAGAGATTGATTACCTAAGGCTTGCTTAGGCATGGGGTTGTGCATAGTGACTACCGGAATTATTAAACAGTTCAGAGGTTGTTTTACCTAAAACATGTTTTTCTAAGTGATGTAAATATGAGAATGCAGAGATAGTTACCAATTTATATTAAGAACAGACATGATAATCATATGCGAGGTTATTTTATACCTTTTCATGAATCAGCAGTTAAAACTAGGTGTAGTTAAGTAAATGTAAACGAAATCCTAGAGCATGGTATCTAGTATGCACACGTGAATGCAGCGTGGCTAGGATATAATTTCAGGATGCACAGGATTCCTAAAGCATGATTTTTAAAATTCAAAGAGAATTGCAGAGTTGTTAAGCATGATTCATGAATGCACAGGAGTATTAATTTTATCGCCTAAGGAGCAGGATTTCTAAGTGGTATGAGGGATGTTGTATGTTAAAGAAGTAAACATGAAAAAGCCTTAAAGACATGATATCTAATGCATGTTTGGCATGTTAATCCTAAGCATGGATTCTAATGCAGATATAGGAAATGTAAAGCTTAAGGCATGATTTCTACCCAGTGGCATTGATAAAATTATATAGCTATCCCCTCCCATTTCACTAGCCATCCCCAATATTCATTTACAAATCAATATTACAGACCAGCTGAATAAATTTCGTAAATAGATAAAGGAAAAGAAGAAATTAAACTATAGAGAGCCTAAAAACTGGCCCAGACTTCCAGAACCTCAAGTGCCCAAATGTTTCATAGCCTTTCTCATATCCGGGTGTATCAAAGTTCAATAAGGACCTAAAGGGATAACGGGCAGTGCTCACACCCAGATTTCATAACCATAATTGAGTAAGTGCAGTGTGGAAGGGCCAGCACTAATGCATCAGAGTTCAAAGGGATCTCATAGGGATCCCTAAGCAGTCACACATTAGAGGGGCGGAACATAAATATCTAAGAGTAAAGTGAGAGCGCTTGACATAGTTTTGAAAAGATTGAGTAGGAAAACAGTTTGAAAAGAGACTTGTTTGAAAGATTTTGTAAAGAACTACAGAGTTATGTAGTAAAACAGTTTCTGAAAATAGAATAGAGCAGCAAGCAACAGTCCAGACAAAGCACCCAAAACAGGTTCATACACAGCCAAAGAACACAGAACCAAGGCAGGTACAGCAACACCAAACAGGGGTAATTAGGGATTGGGGACACATAAGGCACATAGGTAAGAACATAGTTTCAGGAACACTTAAGTACAGAATCAACAATATGCTAGGGGGGATCCAGGGATCAAGGATATAGCATAAACTTTAGGATTACTCAGAACCGAATAACATAAGGTACAAATTGTTTTGCCACATAAAAGTTCATGCCAATAATCAAAGAAGCATAAGTAAGGCAGAATCATATTGAGGTATACAAGAAGGGGGATAGCATTTCATAAGCATGTTGAGTCTAAGGGAAGGGAGTACATAACATGCTAAGTGAACAACAGTGCAAATAGGTCAAGTGCAGACATCACAGCAAAACCATAGGTAAAATCATATTAGAAACAGGATGAATTGAAGTACTAAAAGGAACATATTGTTTTTGAAACTTAAACTGAAATTAGGACATACCAGTATAGGAGATAGAAAACACAGAATGAAGAGTAAGGGGTAGAATAATCAGTCTTGGCTTGCAGTCGGCTGATAATAGCAAGTAACCAGAAGGAGAGCAGAAAAGAGTATTTGTGTATACGAGAGAGTTTTGAGCAATGTGTTCGTGTGTTTGATAATGATGACTAAGGTACTTATAGTTTTAAAACAGAGAGAAGAATAAGGTAAAAATAATATTTCAGCAGTAATTATAGAAGTATATACTAATTAGAATCAAATTAGTATAAAGATTTCCCTTAATTATGGAATCATACTCAAATGGTAATAGATAGGTGATAAAATAAGGAAAGAGAATCGTATGAGGTTGAGTATATCCAATTAAGGAAATAACATAGGTATAATACAAGTATACCACATGTAAATGAGACTAGATTCATCATGCTTTAATTAAGGAAAATGCTTCAAATCAGATAACAACATAATTGACCATAGAATAAGGTCAGAAAAAATTTCACAAGTTAAAATTAGTATAGAATATTACAAAAATCAGTGAAGGATCAATCACAAAGATTCAGGGATTCAGAAGTAGCACTGATTTAGCATAACCTTGTGAGAATAAGCGTAATAAACATAGATAAAATCAAAACCCTAAGAAGACGAGTAGGGTAGAAATCATATAAAAATTAGGGATTCATATAGAGCATAGTCCAAATTAACAGACTGAATATAATGTAGGCAGAATAAGTGAAGAATCAGAAACATTGATGGACAAAGTAGGATAAAGTCGAAGAAAATCAGAACTAGCACAAATTTCTGAGAATAAACTCATAATAGGCAGGAATAGTCGAAGTCAAAAACCCTAACAAGCAAACATAGGGTAAAAATCACAAAATCACATAGTGTTCATGAGAAACCACCACACATATAGATTAGGTGAACATATTATTGAAAACAGACTCTGAATCACAGATTAAAACCAAGAAACTTGGGGTTTTCAACATAATAACTCAGATAAAAAGAGAAAACTCAAATAACCGCTTAAACATAGTGAAAATCATAGATTAACACTAAAATCAGAAGGGGAAGTGTTTTTTGAGAAGGGGTTAAGAACCCTAGTTTGAAGATGAAGAGACGCTTTAGAAAATCAGAGATTCTTTAAGAAAACAGAAAAATAACTCGAAATATACCCAGATCTATTGCAGATCTAAGAAATCCAGTGTTAAAATTAGGGTTTCAGAGAGAGAACCCAAAGAGAAAGAGAGAATCGACTTAGAAACCACAGGTTCTAGCCGGAGATGGGAGGATCTTACCCAGATGGCCATGGACGGCCTGAAAATGGCATGAAAGCCATGGGAGGTGAGCACAGACCCCTGGGGGTGGATGAATAACCAACCAGTCCCTTGAGGACCTCAGTGATGCAAGAATCAAGCCATAGAGAGGAGCCATAGATGCTAGGGGTAGGGAACCGTCATTGTTACCGGCGAACCAGAGAATGGCGAGGGATTTAGGGTTTGATGCAGAGAGGATTTGAGAGATAAGGGGAAGGGGTGACGGCGGTTAGCAGGTGAGGGAAATGAGAGAAGTGAGGGTTTGGGAGGGGGTCGTTTGGATTAATTATGGAAAGAGTAAATCTGGACCGTTGATCACTCAGTGGGGTATTGGGTTGGGTGGACTTAGGTGTTGCTCCTGGGATATTTGGGCCAATTAATTGAGTTGGGATCAGATAGATTTAGGCTATAATTGAAAATAAAAGTGGCTAGTTATTAATTACCCAATTAAATAAAATAATTTATAAAATAGATGTTAATTATAAAAAATGAATTCCATGTGTAGAAAAAAATTAAGAATGATTATTTAGTATTTAAAATACAAATGATTAATTTCTGGATAAAAGATAGTATAAAATCGTATGATTGGGCTATAATTACAAAGTTATTGCAATTATAACCAAAAGGCGTCAATCTGGCTAATTATGAAATAATTTGGTCCTAATATGATCAAAATAATTAATGAAACCCATA
>ML313008.1:0-53940 GCA_005239505.1 Nicotiana paniculata | reverse complement strand
GATTTAAGTGTGTATTTGTTTCCAATAGTGTTGTTTTAAGTAAGAATGATATGTATGTAGGCAAAGGTTACCTGAATGAGGGCCTTTTTAATCTAAATGTAATAGCTATTCCTATCAATAAAGTTGAAGCTTCTTTTTTACTTAGTTGAGTCAAAAACTTTATGGCATGCACACTTAGGTCACGTCAACTTCAAAACATTACGAAAAATGATTAATTTGGAAGTACTGCCAAAATTTGATTTCATTAACTCAAAATGTCAAATCTGTGTGGAATCGAAGTATGCTAAGCATCCGTATAAGTCTGTCGAAAGGAATTCAAGTCCTTTAGATTTAATTCACACAGATATTTGCGACATGAAATCAACGCCATCTCGCAATGGGAAAAAGTATTTCATCACTTTTATTGACGATAGTACTAGATATTACTATATTTACTTACTTAGTAGTAAAGATGAAGCAATTGATGCATTCAAGCAATACAAGAATGAAGTTGAAACACAACTTAACAAAAAGATCAAAATGATAAGAAGTGATAGGGGTGGAGAATATGAATCTCCTTTTGAACAAATATGTTTGGAAAATGGCATTATTCACCAAACAACTGCCCCGTACTCTCCTCAATCTAACGGAATTGCGGAAAGAAAGAATCGAACATTAAAGGAGACGATGAATGCCTTGTTAATAAGTTATAGTTTACCACAGAACTTTTGGGGGGAAGCTATACTTACAGCAAAACGAATAATCAACTGTGTACCCCACAGTAAAACACAGTCTATCCCGTACGAAAAGTGGAAAGGAAGGAAACCCAGCTTGAAATACTTCAAAGTGTGGGGGTGTTTAGCTAAAGTACAAGTTCTTAAGCCTAAAAGGTGAAGATAGGTTCAAAAATGGTTGATTGTGTATTTATTGGATATGTAACAAATAGCAAGGCATATCGGTTTCTGGTTCATAAATCAGAAAATCCTGAGATCCACGGTAATACGATAATAGAATCAGACATTGCTGAATTCTTTGAAACTATTTATCCGTATTAAAAGGAAAGTGAATCATCCTACCAAAAGTCAAAACGACCTCGGGAGGTAACAACAAATGTTATGCCTAATGAGGAAAATCTGAGAAGAAGTAAACGTCAAAGGACATCTACTTCATTCGGTCCAGATTTTCTGACTTTTCTGCTAGAAAATGAGCCTCGAACCTTCAAGGAAGCAATGTCTTCCTCAGAAGCACAATATTGGAAAGAGGCTGTCAATAGTGAAATAGAATCCATATTGAGCAACCACAATTGGGAACTTGTTGATATTCGTCCAAGTAACAAAACTTTGGGTTCTAAATGGATTTTCAAGAAGAAAATAAAAGACGATGGTACTATTTACAAATACAAGGCAAGACTTGTTGTCAAAGGATTTAGAAAACGAGAAGGTCTTGACTATTTTGACACATACTCGCTGGTAACGAGAATTACATCCATTCGGATGCTAATAGCATTAGCCGCCTTGTATAGTCTTCAAATCCATCAAATGGATGTAAAAACGGCCTTCTTAAATGGTGATTTGGAAGAAGAAATTTACATGAACCAACCTGAAGGGTTTGTGGTCCCGGGAAAAGAAAAGAAGGTGTGCCGACTTGTTAAGTCCCTTTATGGACTAAAAAAAGCACCCAAGCAATGGTACGCAAAATTTGACCAAAGAATGTTGTCAAATGGCTTTAAGATTAATGAATGTGATAAATGTGTTTACATTAAGAACGTTCCAAATCATATAGTCATTGTTTGCTTATATGTTGATGATATGCTAATAATGAGCAAAGAAATTGCCGACGATCAAGCTACTAAGCGAATGCTTGCTAGTAAGTTTGATATGAAAGACTTAGGAGTGACCGATGTAATTCTAGGAATTAAAATCCAGAGGACTCCTCAGGGTCTGGCTTTCTCCCAACCACATTACGTGAAAATGGTACTTGAAAAATTCAAATACTTGGAATTTAGAAGTGCAAAACTCCAATTGACTTAAACCATTATCTTCTAAAGAATAAAGGTGAAAGCACGTCTCAATTGGATTATGCTCGTGTATTGGGAAGTTTAATGTATATCATGAATTGTACACGTCCTGATATAGCTTGTGCAATAAGTAAACTTAGTCGATTCACAAATAATCCCAACAAACATCACTGGGTGGCAATGAAACGAGTTCTGGGATATTTGGAATATACCCAAGATTACGCTTTGCACTACAATAAATATCCTGCGGTTATCGAAGGATATAGTGATGCAAATTGGATAACTGGCTCAACAGAAACAAAGTCCACAAGTGGATATGTTTTTACTATTGGCACTGGAGCAGTATCTTGGAAGTCTTCCAAGAAGACGTGCATCGCTCGCTCTACAATGGAATTAGAGTTTATAGCTTTGGATAAGGTCGGTGAAGAAGCTGAATGGCTTCGAAATTTCTTAGAAGATATTTCGTTCTGGCCAAAACCTTTGGCTCCTATATGCATACATTGTGATAGCGAGGCTGCAATAAGACGGGCAGGGAACATTATGTATAACGGAAAGTCTCGTCATATACGACGAAGACATAACACCGTTAGACAACTACTTTCTAGTGGAATTATCACTATTGATTATGTAAGATCAAAGGATAATGTGGCGGATCCGCCTACAAAAGGCTTAACTAGAGAGGGAGTTGAGAAATCATCTAAGGGAATGGGACTATGGTCGAGGACAAGTCATCATGGCAGTAACTCTACCTAGAATTTTAGATATTCCGAGATCTAGGTTCAAGGAACTCAAAAAAAGTTGTGATTGACCGGTTCAACATTATCAAAGTAAATATTTTGGTCCCTTCTAGTGATGAAGACAATGTATAGTAACAAGGATAGAACTTTACACGTTATTTAATGATTACCTAAGTTTGATGTGGTGTCAATCTAAAGGATTACACGTTTAGGAATCACCTATGTAAGTGTGAAGTGAAGCCGCTTCAATGAGAATTCTATAAGGCTAATTCTTTACGCACTTATGAAACCAGGTGGTGTTCATGGCTGAAACGAACACAACAATGAGAACAAAAAGACGATTAAAGGTTAGTTGTGTGACATATGGTTGTCTAGGTATACACTAAATTTCGACGATTCAAACATATCAAATCTACCGATTGACCGAATATATCCGACATATGGTCACTATGGAAAGTTCAAAGGGAAACCTACTTATCCAGATGCAATTAATCCTTACTTGCAAATCACATAGCGTCCATCGATGATCATTCTTGTTACAGCCATTCCCAATCATGTGGAGGATTGTTGGACTTTAAGCATTGGTCTTAAAAGTCTAAGAGTGTGAATTGGGAAATGGTGGGAAATAAAATGGAGGGAATGAAAATTTTAATCAAGTGAGCTTTTTTCATGAACTTTGTACCACATTGGTGAAAGAGAACTACACTTGTGTGTATAAATATAGGATCACTTCTTAGAGCTCTTAAAAGGAGCTGAAGAGGATGAATCCTCGCGCCGTGACTCGCTCGCTCGCTCGGCTCGGCTTCTGAATCGGATTTGGATTTGTCAAATGATTGATCGATAAGATTATTTTCTGGACAAAGTTTATTTAATTATTTATTTAATAATTAATTAAATGTCAGTCGAAAACGCTGCCTTTGCGGAACGTTGTTTTCCTTCCTGAACAGACACTTTTTCCTGAACAAACATCACACCTCTTCCAATAATTGCCTATAAATTCTGAGGCATGACTTCTTTTTCCACTCACTGAAAAAAAATCGAGAATTTCCTTCTGTATACTGCATTCTACTTAGCAGTCTCTCTCTCTCAAATTTGTAAGTGTGATTTTGCTCCGTTCTTTGAGGTTGTTGGTATCCTGCAGTTTGTATTGCCACTGTTGCAGGAAGATTATTTTGTTTCATCCTGGGAGGATTTAATCCATTACCTTGGCAACTTGTGAGGGGGGTTAAAATTCCTTAAGGACACACAAAGAAATTGTGGACTCGGAATATTTCTTATCGTTTATACATTTTTTGTTTCTTCTAACATTTCTTCTGATCTTCTGGTTTTAACACAAATGCGCTAACATAATTGTTTAAGTTAAATCTTAGATCACTGTTTTTAAATAACAGAATTTTATTTGTCGTCGTATTTAATTTACGAAAATTTATTTATTTGATTATGAAATCCAAGAAAATGTAACGGTTTCAAAAATGTTAAAACATGAATGTATTTCAACTAATTAAGGATTTGGCTTGCTTGACAGTGGTGTCCGACGCCATCACGACCTAGGGATTTTGGGTCATGACAATTAATAATACCATTATAAATCAACACCTATCCAAATTGAAGCACGAAGTCACAATGTTATTCGAAATAAAAAATTTCAAAACATTCAAGTCGACTTTTTAGAGAATCCAATAGTAGCATAAAAAAGTTTCCGTCCAAAATTCTTCACACAATTGAGCTTAATGCACAGTGACATCCATGGCCCATGTCATGGAGCTTTGAGCTTCAATGAAGATGGCTTTTTCAGATCTATTTAAATTCAAAGGATACAACTTGTTATGGTGTGACAAAGAAAAAATTGAAATAGGTAAGAAAATTTTTTATGTGAAAAGATAAGAATAGAGCATAATGGAAGACGATGAAAAGGGAATGAGTTCTGACGGAAAAGATGATGGAAAGAGTGAGGAGGCAACGAAGAAGACAAGGGAAAATATAGCAACTAGGGCTAAAGGGTGAAATAATTTTTACATATCATTTACAATATGGGCTAGTTTTGGTAGCATTTAAAAATATGGGCCAATTTTATTAGCATCATGGGATCAGTTGTATTTGAGCGTAGGTTTCCCATAAATAAATGGATGAACCAACAATAGTATTTCTTTTCTTCAAAATTAAAGAGTAATAGCATATATTCATTTTTTGGCTTTAATATCCTGAATACGAATCTAATGTTTAGTGGTGAGATATTCAAACATTGAAAAATTGAATTCCTAAAACGTAGTTCAACATCAAAATTAGTTGTTATATTTGGTCCTAAATATTAGGATTTTGAATTATAAAAGGAATAGTTGATTCAAATGTCCTAAATATTAAGATTTCCTACTATAATAAATAAATTTTAGTTGTTTTCAAAATTCAAAATATTAGGAAATTATTGAAATCATTATTTTATTCTGTGTGAACTCCATTTTTAAAGTATAAAAAAGGTGAACGATGCGTGCTTGCGTGTGTACCTGTATCAATAAGTATATAATCTTTCAAAACTATGATATTATTAAATAATACATTTGAGTAATAAAACAAAATTAAATAAAAATATATGATTTCCTAAAAATAATGAATGCTAATCTCATAAAGTTAGCTCAATAAATAAACAAGTCCTACCCCCACAGAAGTCTTTATATGCCTTATTATAATTTCAAAGAATTTATGTGAAATATCTAATGGAAATTGTTGTTATTTACGTTATCTCATACTATAAATAAGTAGCACAAAATTACTTTTACCACAATTCTTCAAAGTTAACAATACAAATTAAAGAATTTGAATCTTTTGGTCTATTAGAAACTTGTGAAAGAAGAAAAGGTTGACATATAGCTCCTAAAAAATTGATAAATAATAATATAAAGTCTTAAAATGAAAGAGTAAGCGCTTTGCTCGTGTACCCTCATTTGAGTAAATATAAATTCTCAGAAAAACACATAAATATATATATATACAAGTGTATTTGAGTTACAAAACAAAAGTTAACAATTTTTTTAAAATTGTGATTATTGATCGTATATAACAAACTTAATAAAGGAAAAAACTTCTCGTAAAAGTATTCAATTCGTCTAAATCTATATTATTAAACTTAAATTTATTCCAACTTTATTTATTTTAGTATAAATAAATAATATAATCTTTTAGAAATTGTTATATAATGAATCTTTGTTTGCAATCTTATATACAAATTTCCACCATCTTTTGTTATTCTTATTAAAGTTATGGTGATTATTCACTTTTGGGCCAGATTTTGCATAGTAACGTTAAGTTATAAAAAAAAAAGGAATTAAACTATATTTAAAAATAGAAAAACTAAACCAATTAAGGGGCAATCTTGTATTACTTTGGAGAAAGCATAAGATGAAAAGAAATTAAATAAAGATCTCTAAACTTAAAGGAACTAAAAGTTATAACCGCTTCGAGGATTCACGGGAAAAAAATTTCTCTTTTTAAATTTTGAATATTACAAAGGACCATTTTGTTGTATTCTACGTAATTGTAATAAGAAAAGAATATATAAGTAGATTATTACTCGATTTAAATTTCTATATTTTAGGAAATACTACATAATTCAAACAAGGAAATAATCAATAACTAATACTTTAGTCAATTTTAAAGTCCTAAATATTAAAAAAAATAATTAAATTACAAATTTGTCCAATTTAAAATCCAATTTTAAAGGGTAACAAAGGTAAACGTCATTTCGCTAAAGGCCTTCATGCTTTTATAGTACTAGTATCTATGAATGTGCGTTGCACGTTAATAATGGCACGTGATGATTCAAACATTTATTATATGAAGGAACAATAACATTTAATTAATAAGAAAATATTTATGTATAATAATACAACAATCATCTATATATCAAAAAACAATTATTACATTAGCATAATACATGAATTTAAAATTAAAGAGCATCATCAAAACGTACACAAATGATTAATTTTGTCATGTAAGTAAGATAATTATGTATTAAAGTTTAAAAGTATTTAATGTGGTGGTATCTTAACGAATACTTCTTCGTGGACAGTATTTTCTTGTGTATGTTTCCTGCTAATGATTTGGTTGCTCTGTCTTAACCAGAACTCTTATTGTCAATCTTGATATCCCTCTTAAAAGTGCAACATACAACTGTTTGTGCAAGAAAACATATTGTGGTAAGTATAGTCCAATATTTAGGATGTTTGTCCGTGACTTTATTTATTATATTTGCAATACATAAACATACTAAAAATTATTTTCACACAAACTTAAAAGGATATTCCTTAGTTTCGGAAGACGGAAATAGAATTCAGGGATAAGAATTGTCATGACCCAAAATCCATAAGGTCGTGATGGCGCCGGACATCAGTGTCAGGCAAGCCAATCATTAATTAATTGAAATAATTTCCTGTTTTTAACATTTATAAAAAATCATTTCCTCTCACTTTATTACATATTAACTAAGTAAAATATGTCCAGTAAAACAATGGTTTGAATATTCCACTTTAGCAAATACATCCCAACACAACCAAGAACCCGGTGTCACAACTACATGAGCAATTTCTACGAATTTATACAATCATCACGAAGCCTGTACGAAATACAAATTTGACAAGGAAATATAAAATAATGTAATAAATACAGTACGAGAGAGACTCTGTCAGCTGCGGATCGCCTCCGGATGATGTAGCTCGCCTAAGTCTCCGACCCCTCCACATTGCTATGAATGTACCTGTGCAATAAAATGCATAGCAAGTGTAGCATGAGTACGAAAAAAATGTATACTCAGTAAGTATCCCGCATAACCTCAGAGAGGTAGTGACGAGAGGTCGAATTTGACACTTGCTATAAGTCATATTTGTCACGACAAAAAATCTCTAAGGTCGTGATGGCGCCGGACATCAATGTTAGGCAAGCCAAATCGTTAATTAATTGAAATAACTTTCCGGTTTTAACATTTATGAAAATATTTTCATTCACTTTATTACATGATAATCAAATAAAAGTCTGTTAATTAAAAACAGTGATTTAAAGATTTCACTTAACCAATTATATCCCAATACATATCCCAGAACCCGGTGTCACAAGTACACGAGCAATTTCTAAGAATTTATACAATCATTACAAGCCTGTCAGAAATACAACTGGACAAGAAAATTTAAAATGAAATAGATACAGTATAAAGGTGACACTGTCAGCTACGGATCGCCTCCGGATGATGCAGCTCTCCTAAGTCTCCGAATCCTCCGCATTTCTATGAAGGTACATGTGCAATAAAATGCACAACCAATGTAGCATGAGTACAAAAACAACGTATACTCAGTAAGTCGCCCACCTAACCTCAGAGAGGTAGTGACGAGAGGTCAAATTAGACACTTACTAAAGGTCCATTTAAAATATTTAAGAGTGACACTAAGCATGGTTTTATCATAGGCAATTTATAAAATAGGATTTAAGTATCTTTCAACTCCGTTCACGTTTAACACTTTATATCTTCGTCATATTAAAAATTAATCAACATGGTGATTTAATGAATAATAATAAATCGATGCGAAGGAACAACTTCTTCCAAAAGTCCTTTTTAGTAACTTTAAATCTCTGATTTCAATCGACAATTTAACATTTCAGGCTAGAAATCAGGCAAATATCATAGCAACTACGCAACAAATATCATTCGCAGGCAATGCCGACGGTCGGGCGCAGACCAACAATAATAAATTGTGCACTGCCGAAGGGTCGATCGACTCGAACCATAGATGCATCTATTTGCCCCTCTCACGAATCGATCATGCGACGCGGTTAACATAATACGGCTAGCCTGCTCGCGAATCATACATGCGACTCAGGTGCTCATATGAATACATGCACAAATACAGGGTCTTCCTGCTCGCGATTCACTCAAGCGACTCAGGCACCCAAAGTAACACATATCCACATAATAAATTCGTATTTTATCAAGAAAACATTTTATTTTTTCGGGAAAGTGGTAAAATATTTATAAAAAGAAACATGAAATATAGGTTTTTGAAATCTTTGTTTTTGAAACTCATTTGTCAAGTTTAGTAATACTCCATGATACAACCCAGTCCAGGTACACATATATCCACAGGGAAACCAATTCTCTTTCTTACAGATTTAATAATATGAACTCCAGCTTTCTTTTAAACATACAATTATGTTTTCGGTCATATTAGCAGTTTAATGTTACAGGAAGGGTTACAGGTACACACATAAAGCATGCTAGTGGGTCTTAGGCTACCTGAACATGGCATAATAGTAGCTACGCACGGACTCCCGTCACCTCGTGCGTACGTAGCCCCCGAAGATAATAGCATGCACTGAATTAATTCCCCTAGGGGGACGATTCCCCCTCACAAAGTTAGAAAGGAGACTTACCTCGCCCCAAAATTCCTACACCGACTTCCAAGCCCTTCCGATGACTCCAACAGACGCACAACGCTCCGAAACTACCACATAATGGCAAAGCAATGAAAATTCATCCTAATACTCACAACAAATTCAGATTATATACTTTCCCGACCCCACTCGGAGAAATGACAAAAATTCCCTCGGGCGCACGTGCCCGGAAATTCGAAATTCTCGAATAAATTCTACCCATAGCCTTACTAACTCAACTATATAATTTACTCAAATATTCATGCTCAATTCGTGGCTAAAAATCCAACTTTACACTTTCTAGGTTTTTTTTTCGAAAACTCCATTTTTTCCATTAATTTCCCATATCAAACTTATGTAATGATCTTGTCTTCAACTTGGAAATGAGAAGGAATCACTTACCTCTTGATGCTTGGTGAAATATCCCTTGAAAAGCTCTCAAAAATCGCCTAAACCATGAAGAAATGAAGACAATGAACCCAAAATTCTCGTTTTAAAACATTTTGCCCAGGTCGATTTCCGCACCTGCGGTCCTTCCTCCGCAACTGCGATCCCGTAGGTGCGACCAAATCTCCCGCACCTGCGGTTTTCCTCAACTTCATCCCACTCTCGCACCTGCGGCTCCGCACCTGCGGTTAAAGCCTCGCAGGTGCGGTTACACCAGATGACAGTAGCTTCAGCCCTTTTTCCAACTTCAACTTTGAACCGTTAACCACCTGGAATCCACCCGAGGCCCCGAGACCACGTCCAATCATACCATCCTATTCCAAAACATAACACAGACTTGCTCAAAGCCTCAAATCACATCAAACAATGCCGAAATCACGAATCGCACTCAAATCCAATTCTTTAAGAACTTAGAATTTCAAACTTCTACATCCGATGTCGAAACCTACCAAATCCCATCCTATTGACCTCAAATTTTGCGCACAACCTAGTTGAGCACAATAGCTTGATAAATCTGGAGGTTTCTTCTTTATCTATATAATAAGCTCAGAATTCATTCAAACACCCGAAATTTCTCTAGCCATGCCTAGTTTCAATATATATAAGCATTGCATCAACTAGCACACGATATACCAGATCATAACTGCATACCCTTGCTGAATCGGCACCATGCACCGCATAACTCATCGTCTGACCACAATGACGCTCCCTGAACCTTAGTAGCCAAGGTCCACGAATCTGATGCTCCCAATGCACCTCATAACAAATATAAATACACCCTGCTATAATGTTGACGATACCCCCACAGCGGAGGAAATGTGCAGAAATTCATACTCAACTATAGAGTTAACAAATCCTTGAATACCTCATCTTGAATAGAATCATCACTTCATTATGAACCTGAATGATGGAATTTGTTCTTTAATATACACTTCACGTAACCTCATCACACTAATCCCTGATCCGATAATCTCGTCTCACCTAGTACGAACTGCTCAGACAACAAACTATCCCCAACATGACCAACAGCCTCACATGATACCACATCACCCAATAGGCCATAACTCGGACATGATAATAAGAAACGACTCAGCACGGAACTATTCAGCTCACGCAACTAACACGAATTCTTACCAGAAAATAGGAAATAAAACACAAGAAAATAAATACATATTAACCATTCTCATCATTACACTGTTGCGGCGTGCAACCCGATCCAAATAACATACCCATGGCGACATGCCACCTGATCCACACATAAAATTTACATAAGATATATATATGGAGCTGATTTGCTCACTATCACAATTTACTGAATATCGATCATAAGCACGTTAAGTGCATAATACCATCCTGGGGATACTGATAAAGTCATAGGCTACATAACTCAAGAACAACTGAGGTGTGATATATATATGCACTCTGGATCTCAAGAGCTATCCTGCTCACAAAACATCCCCGCTACCCGGGACCTCAACACATAAGAAATTATCAAAGCTGTTTCACAACTCACACGGCACAATCACAATAACACATGAATTTGACGAAGACGGAAGAACACCCGCTGTTATAATACCTTTCCATGGAAAGCGCTATACTGAAAGGAACATGCCTGGCTCTCACAGAGCCCATAATCATACTTAAATCCATCCACGAACATCGCGCCACCTCGCTTGCACAAAACTTATCTATTAGCTTTTATCTGGGTCCACATTAACCCACTTCTTCTCACAATACACGAGAAAAACCATCATCACCGGACTAACACCCCATAATCCATAATCAACTTAACCGAATGCCCTCCAGGCGTAAATTCTCAATTAAGAAATATTGCACTTCTTGATACTCAACCCAAATCTGAAATCCATCAAGTGACTACATGTCACACTTTATACAGTCTTTTCGCGGTCATGCTCCCACGACCTTCCACACAACGCAACAAGTCTGTACATCCACCACTGGCCATACTACACTGTAAGACAAATCAAGAATTATAACCAGAGTACAAAGCCTTTTCAACTGAATCTCAATATCAGGTGACACTGAAATAACACCAGCTTATATTGAACTTTAAATTCACTCTTCCTCGCTCTTCCGAGTTCATGACTTCCTTATTAACACCAAACCGCAACCTCAATTCTTACTCCTAGTTACATACTGCTTTCCGCACCTAACATGCCAACATGAGGTAGCGCAAGAATTCCATCATAACTTCTGAACCACTAATAGGGCAAACACTTCATCATATAGAAACCTTTTACTTAACTCAATTCAAGAGTACTATCTAAACACACGAGTGAACTCCCATTATCACCCAATCATGAAAATCCTTAAGTAGTAGCTTAAACCACCATAACCCTTCCGGGGTCCGCCTACACATGGCAGGCCATAACACTCAAATGATCCCATATAAAATCCATTACGACAGTCGACAAGCCCCGTACACACCGGCACAAACCACATGCATAACTAAATTACATCAAAGGAATCGATCGCTGCCGCAAAAGTGCCATTTCAACCATGGCTAATCAATCTATCTTCTGTTAATCATCATTAATTGCCTCAGGAACAATATCAACTTCTTTCAACCCATATCAAACTCCACCCTCACTCCTCCCGAGTGACCTTGATTCACGAGACTATGCTGCCTAAATCTTGCAACCCGTCTTATACCCTTCTCCTAATCTTTCTACAATTTGGATTTTATTCCTCTCACTCCTCCAATATTGTCTTGCAAGCTGAAACATATCATAGAACATTCAAACAATCCTCATTTTTCTCAGAGATTACTCTACAAAAGCTTGATTCTCGATCATACTACTGTCTAAAATACTTAAAAGCCGCATTCTTTAACTTTTGAACTCACTATGACCGCTTTTGAGAATCACCCACTCTGACTCGCCCCGAATACAATCAACCCCAAGGATGTCCTAGCACAGGAACACCTTTTTCAATGAAACACATGACTGAGTCACTATCCTTACAGCTCGCCCATGCCTTTAGCATAAATTCTGAATCTTCCAAAGCCTAACCCTGATCCGACAGGGCCAACTTTTGTACATATTCATCAAATCCCACGCACAATTACCAATTTACTCTTTTTTTCCTTAGCTGAAATAACTTGGCAACACGCCGAAAATCCTCAACCCCATGCGAAGACAATCCTACAACCCAACTGCAGATGGTGGGACTCCCCCACTTAACCCGAAGCTACTCCTTGCACCACTCTAGACCCTGCTGAGATCCTTCCTCCTTTGATAACACGATCTTGCTCAATCAATCTCTAGCATCATTCACACATTCTATCCCTTACTGACTAGCCACTAGAACCCCTCTCAAAACCTGCCAACCCCGCCATTGCTAACCTATCCCCAGAAGACAACCCACATGTGGAAATCACTCGCGGACACCTCCCAGCAACGCTGAAATGCATGCTCTCTGCGATCTCAATACCCCATCCTATGCCCTGCTTCATTTACCAACTTACTAGTCCGTCCGCTCCTCATGGACACCCATAATGCGCTACAATATCTCCAAATTCCAAGTTGTGCTGCCACTCCCCCAACTTTGTGACTACTCGACTTCCGCTTCTTACAGCTGACCTCTTAGAAATGGAACAACCTCCTAGCCTCATTCTAGGATCATTCTCTGTAGCTCTCAAACCAATAGATCACCACGACTTCAAGCTCTTCAAAGATTATCTTTCTCTAGCTGCCTTCGTTATCAACACTTATCCGGTACTGAACCACCGCACCTCACGATCTCTGCCAACTGTTTCTTCAATACTTCTTCTCAATACCCTTACCCCACACAACCGAAGAACAATATAACCACCAAATTAACACATTCCATTCGATCAATGACGATGACTACACGTCACAGGTACCTATCCCTTCTTACTTGAAGACACCAAGTCTCACTACCTTATCAGCCCCAACCGGACAATTCATAACCCAAATGCCCTTCCTCTTCCGACACAAAAACACCGAAATCTCTAAATCACACTTTGAGAAGACCTCCCTTCAAACCATTCATCTCCCCAACATACGGGCAAACATTCTATCATCATATCGACACCGCGCGACAATCAATTGCAACCATCATCACTACCTGAGCACAGCCTTAAGGCTCCCAGAAACACAGCTACTAAGCTGAAACAACACATTACCCTTTCGCTGGGCCATAACAACAACCACGACCATTTACACATGGAAGCATCTCGAATTACATTCGTAGCACAATTTTCATTCCTCAAATTCCTGATCCACAGTAAGCGCTTCTCGACGCGTAAGATTGAGCAGGAATGAACATATGCATAAGCCTCAAAGGAATCAACTCGCACGATGAAGAATCAAGAAGAGAAGTACTCCTAACAGCCCTGTAGCCTCTCGAAGATAAGTACAAACGTCTCCGTACCGATCCGAAAGACTCTACTAGACTTGGTCATGACTCGTGAAACCTAAGGGAACCTAGCGCTCTGATACCATGTTGTCACGACCCAAAATCTCTAAGGTCGAGATTGTGTCGGACATCAACGTCAGGCATGCCAAATCATTAATTAATTGAAATAACTTTCCGGTTTTAACATTTATGAAAACCGTTCACTTTATTACATGATAATCAAATAAAAGTCTGTTAATTAAAAACAGCGATTTAAAGATTTCACTTAAGCAATTATATCCCACTACATATCCTAGAACCCGGTGTCACAGGTACACGAGAAATTTCTATGAATATATACAATCATTACAAAGCCTGTCTGAAATACAACCCGACAAGGAAATTTAAAATGAAATAGATATAGTATGAAGGTGACTCTGTCAGCTGCAGATCGCCTCCGGATGATGCAGCTCACCTAAGTCTCTGAATCCTCCGCATTTCTATGAAGGTACCTGTGCGATAAAATGCACAACCAGTGTAGCATGAGTACAAAAACAACATGTACTCAGTAAGTCGCCCGCCTAACCTCAGAGAGGTAGTGATGAGAGGTCAAATTAGACACTTATTAAAGGCCCATTTAAAATATTTAAGAGTGACACTAAGCATGGTTTTATCATAGGCAATTTATAAAATAAGATTTAAGTATTTCAACTCCATTCACGTTTAAGACTTTATATCTTCGTCATATTAACAATTAGTCAACATGGTGATTTAATCAAATAAGTATAAATCGACGGGAAAGAACAACTTCTTCCAAAAGACTTTTTAGTAACTTTAAATCCCTGTCATTTCAATCGACTATTTAACATTTCAGGCCAGAAAATCAGGCAAATATCATAGCAACTACGCAACAAATATTATGTGCAGGCAATGTCGAGGGTCGAATGGCGCGGACTAACAATAATAAATTGTGCACTGCCGAAGGGTCGATCGGCTCGAACCATAGATGCATCTATCTGCCCCTCTCGCGAATCGATCATGCGACGTGGTTAACATAATACGGCTAGCCTGCTCGTGAATCATACATGCGACTCACGTGCTCATATGAATACATGCATAAATACAGGGTCTTCCTGCTCGTGAATCACTCAAGCGACTCAGGCGTCCAAAGTTACACATATCCACATAATAATTTCGTATTTTATCAAGAAAACAGTTTTTTTTTCAGGAAAGTGGTAAAATATTTATTAAAAGAAACATGAAACATAGGTTTTGAAATCTTTGTTTTTGAAACTCATTTGTTATGTTTAGTAATACTCTATGATACAAATCAGTCCAGGTACACATATATCCACAGCGAAACCAATTCTTATTCTAAAAGATTTAACAATATGAACTCTAATGGGTCCTAGGCTACCTAAAAATGGCATAATAGTAGGTACACACGGACCCCTTCACCTCGTGCATACGTATCCCCCGAAGATAATAGCATGTACTGAATTAATTCCCCTAGGGGGAAGATTCCCCCTAACAGAGTTAGTAAGGAGACTTACCTCACTCCGAAATTCCAACACCGACTTCTAAGCCCTTCTGATGACTCCAACGGACGCACAACGCTCCGAAACTACCACATATGGAAAAGCAATGAAAATTCATCCTAATACTCACAACAAATTCAGATTATATACTTTCTCGATCCCGCTCGGAGAAATGACCAAAATGCCCTCGGGCCCACGTGCCCGGAAATCCGAAATTCTCGAAGATACATTCTACCCATAGCCTTACTAACTCAAATATATAATTTACTCAAATATTCATGCTCAATTCGTGGCTAAAAATCAAAATTTACATTTTCTAGGTTTTTCTTCAAAAAACCCAATTTTTCCACAATTTCCCATATCAGACTTATGTAATGATCTTGTATTCAACTTGGAAATGTGAAGGAATCACTTACATCTTGATGCTTGGTGAAATCTCCCTTGAAAAGCTCTCCAAAATTGCCTAAACCATGAAGAAATGAAGACACTGAACCCAAAATTCTCGTTTTAAAACATTCTTCCCTAGTCGATTTCCACACCTGCGGTCCTTCCTCCGCACTTGCGATCTACCAAGTGCGACCATATCTCCCGCACCTGCGGTTTTCCTCAATTTCAGCACAAATCGCACCTGCGCTCCACTGTCCGCACCTGCGGCTTCGCAGGTACGGAAAATCCATTGCACCTGCGGTCCCCAGCCAAGCCTGCCCACTCTCGCACCTGCGGCGCCCAAGCCGCACATGTGGTGAAGGCCTCGCAGGTGCGGTTACACCAGATGACAGCAGCTTCAGCCCTTTTTCCAACTTCAACTTTGATCCGTTAACCACCCGGAATCCACCCGAGGCCCCCGATACCCCGTCCAATCATACCATCATATCCCAAAACATAACACGAACTTGCTCAAAGCCTCAAATCACATCAAACAACGCCGAAATCACAAATCGCACTCAAATCCCATTCTTTAAGAACTTATAATTTCAAACTTCTACATCCGATGCCGAAACCTATCAAATCACGTCCGATTGACCTCAAATTTTGCGCACAAGTCATATTAAACATTATGGACCCTGTCCAACTTCCGGAATCACATTCCGACCTCAATATTAAGACTTCCATTTCCGGCCGAATTTCCCAAAAAATATTCAACTTTTTATCTTTAGCCAAGTGACTCCAAAAATGACCTACGGACATCCAAATTCACTTCCGATCGCGCTCCCAATTCTAGACTCAAAATACGGAGCTATTGCTAGACTCGGAATCCCAAACGAACATCAACCTCACTGATATGCACTTCAACCCCAAATTCATGAAATCCTTCTAAAATGCTAACTTTCATAGTATACGCCGAAACGCTCCCGGGTTATCCAAAACTCGATCCGGACATACACCCAAGTCCAAAATCATCGTATGAACCTGCTGGAACCTTCAAATCCTGATTCGAAGATCGTGTACTCAAAATTCCAATCTTTGTTGATTTCTCCAACTTAAGGCTTATGAAATGAGAATTTTCTTTCCGAATCAATTCTAAACTTCTTGGAATTCAATTCCGACCATGCCCACGGGTCATAATACCTGAATGACGCGCTAGAACTCAAAACGGCCGGTCGGGTCGTTACAAAATTTTAGTATAATCAAGTGAGATGTTAAGCATGAGTATCATAAGGAAACTTAATAATAATTAGGGATAAGAAATAACAAGTTTTTTCACATTTAACACGTTAAATCTTCGTCATTTCAGTTGGCAATTTTGCAACTTCTTAGGCCAATAAATAGTAATAATTATAGGAAATACGTAGCAATTATCATGCGCAAGAAAATGCCGAGGGTCGAACGGTGCGGACCAACAATTATAAAATGTGCACTGCCGAGGGTCGAACGACCCAAACCATAGATGCATCTATCTTCCCCGCTCGTGAATCGAACATGTGACGCGGTTAACATAATACTAGGGCTACCCCGCTCGTGAATCATACCTGAAACTTGGGTCCCCGTATAAATATACATAAATACAGGGTCATCCTGCTCGCGAATCATACATGCGACTCAGGCACCCAAAGTTACACATATTCGCACCAATAAACCACATTTTTGTCAGGAAAATTAGTTGTTCAATGAAGTGATAAAATTCACCTTTTAATAAACATGAGAATAGTATTTAAAACCTTTCTAGAGATTTATTCGCCAATTTCGACAGGGTTCCAAACTCTATAGATTTATCCGAAACACAATTATCCAAGGAAGAATCAATTCTCCTTCTAGATGATTAAGAAAAGTAAACTCTATCCTTCTCAGAGATTTAGATACTAATGAAAAGCATCACATGATATTTTATTGACAATGTTACAAGTACAACAAGTAAAGCATGCTAGTGGGTCCTAGATTACCCGTACATGGCATAATAGTAACTACGCAAGGACTCCCGTCACCTCGTGCGTACGTAGCCCCCGCAAATAATAGCATGTATTCATTAAGTTCACCTATGGGGATAATTCCCCCTCACAAAGTTAGACAGGAGACTTACCTCGCTCCAAAATTCCATAACCAGCTTCCAAGCCCTTCCGACGACTCCAATTGATGCACAACGCCCCAAAAGTATTCAAATAACGGGCAAACCAATAAAATTTCACTCTAATACTTGTAGAAATTCAATTCTATAAGTTCCCAACTCCACTCGAAAAGTTGACCAAAACGTCCTCGGGCCCACGTGCCCGGATTCAAAAATTTCTCGAACATAAATTCTACCTATAGCTTCAGTAGCTCAATAATACAATTTACTCTACATTCCATGCTCAAATTCGTGGCTAAAAATCCAAATTACCATTTCTAGGTTTCCTTAAAATTTCCAACTTTCCTATCAATTTCCATGTCTAATTACATCCATATACTTGTGTTTAACTTTAAAAACATGAAGAAATTACTTACCTTGACATTGCATGAAGAAATCCTCTCTTAAAGCTTCCCAATATCGTCCAAACCAAGAGAAAAATGAAGAGTCTGCCCAGCCTCGATTCCGCACCTGCGATCCTTCCTTTGCACCTGTGCTCTCGCAGGTGCGACCAATCTCCCGCACATGCGGCTTTCCTCAGCTTCAGCCCAAAATCGCACCTGCGCCCCGTCTCCCGCATCTGCGACTACGCAGGTGCAGAAATACTATCGCACCTTCACTCCCAGCCAGACCACCACTCCTTCGCACCTGCGGTGCCATAGCCGCACCTGCGGCCAAATCCTCGCAGGTGCGGTCACACCATATGACAGCAAATTCTAGCCTTCTTCGAACTCTCAACTTGATCCGTTAATCACCCGGAATCCACCTGAGGCCTTTGGGACCCCGTCCAATTATACCAACCTGTTCCAAAACATAATTCAGACTTTCTAAAGGCCTCAAATCACATCAAACAACATCAAAACAATGAATCGCACCCAAATTCAAACTTTATGAACATAGAAATTTCCAACTTCTACATCCGATGTCGAAACCTATCAAATCACGTCCGATTGACCTCAAATTTTGTACACAAGTCATATTCGACATTACGGACTTGCACCAACTTGTGGAATCGCAATCTGACCCCGTTATCAAAATTTCCACTTCTGGTCGGATTTCTCCAAAAACCTTCAAATTTCTATCTTTAGCCAAATGACTCCAAAATGACCTCCGGACATCCGAATTCACTTCTGATCGCCCTCCCAACTCCAGAATCACCATACAAAGCTATTACCAGACTCAAAATCCCAAACAGACATCAATAACACTGAAATGCGCTTCAAGCCAAACTTAGAAAATTTTCTTCAAAATACTGACTTCCACAATATACGCTGAAACGCTCCCGGGTTATCCAAAACCTGATCCGTACATACGCCCAAGTCCGAAATCATCATACGAACTTGTAGGAAACCTCAAATCTTGATTCTGAGGTCGTTTACTAAAAATTCGAATCTTTGTCCATTTCTCCAACTTAACGCTTCTGAAGTGAGAATTTTCTTTCTAACCAACTCTAAACTTCCCGAAATTCAATTCCGACGATGCCCACGGGTCGTAATACCTGAAATGAAGCTCCTCACGACCTCAAAACGCTGAAGGACACTCTAGAGCTCAAAACGACCGGTCGGATCGTTACAAGAATATACTTAGAAGCACATTGACCTGTATCATAATTTTTTCATGTATGACACTATTTTCAAAACCTCTATATATCATATGTGTGCTATTGCATAAGCCATTTGGCGTATTTAAGTTTTTTAGTAGCATGACGGGTATATTATTCTTCAGAATCAACCTATATAAAATGGAAGATCAACTTAGTCTATTCTATATACGGTGACACTAACATACGTAAGAAATAATAAATTTAACAACAAAACTATGGTAGAAGGCTATCTGGTATTAAACTATTTAAGTATTCTTCTTGGTAGTAATTGTTAGTATCATTTTCTGATGAGTCAAACACAGAAAAATAGTTTGTTTTTACTATAAAATTTTGCAATCAACCTTTTATTTAGTTGATCAACATATTAATTTCTACTAGCTAAGATGGTTTTTTAATTCTATCATGTGATTAGCACAGATTGTATTTTAATCTAATGATAAAAAAAATTTCTCTTATTAAATGCACTATTATTACCATTGTAATTTATAACCAGGTGTTCAGGAAGAACCAAAAAATATTTTATTAGATGCTCTTATTCGTTTACAACACAAAGCAAAAAGACATTGAATACTAGATCTATTATTACTTTATATTTCTTGTCAGTTGAATCTTTTTTATTTGAGACTTAGAAGTATAACTTTGCAAGCTAGCTTTTGCAGTCTTTGTGTGAAAACCCGGCCGGTCGTCTTAAGAATTAAAACCCCGATCCCCTATTAACCATTTCCTCAAAGTCAATTTTTGCTAAATTGAATTGTCGGGACCGGTTTTGAGTTTCGGAGAGTTTTGGGACACTTAGTCCCTAAATGAGAGCTTAGGTGTTGGAAAGTTGCCCATAAGTCGGAACACTATGAAGACGGCCTCAGAATGGAAATCTAATGGTTCCTTTAGCTCCGTTAGATGATTTCGGGGTTGGGAGCGTGTTCGGAATGCATTTTGGAAGTCCGTAGCTCATTTAGGCATGAAATGCCGAAGTTTGAATTTTTGAAGTTTCCAGTCCGATAGTGAGTTTTTGATCCAAGGGACAGAATGGAATTCTGGAAGTTGCAGTAGCTCCGTCATGTCGTTTGGGATGTGTGTGCAAAGTTTCAGGTCATTCGGGCGTGTTTTGGTTAGGTTTTTTTATCAAAAGCGTGTTTTGATGGAATTGGAAGTTCTTATGCTCAGATCCTTGATTTAATCGAGTTTCTGGCGTTGTATAGGTGGTTTAAGGATTGGTAAAAGTTTGAATGATGTTATGGGATATGTCAGTAGGTTTTGGTTGAGGCCCCGGGGGCCTCGGGTGTGTTTCGGGTGCTCAACGAGCCATTTCCTCCTATTTTTGAACTGCTGTTGGTGCTTCTAGTGTGCCTCTATCGCGTTCGCGAGCTGCCCTTCACGTTCGCGAAGGCTTATTTGACCACCTGGAATTTTCCTCTTCGCGTTCGCATAATACCTCCCGTGTTCGCGAAGCCCAGCTTACTTCCCCATCGCGTTCATGTAGGCTCTCACGCGTTCGCATAGGGTAACTTCTGGACCTCGCTATTTTCTTCATCGCATTTGCATTCCAGATGTCGCGTTCGCGTAGCTTCATCAGCCCAGACCTTCGCATTCGCATGATGTCCCTCGCGTTCGTGAAGGGAAATTTCTCAGCCTTCACTTTTTCTTCTTCGCAAACGCGAGCCTACTTCCGCGTTCGTGATGCATTAAATGCCTGAACAATTATAAACAATTCAATTCCGAGGGTTAGCCATTTTTATCAAAACACAAGCTTGGGAGCTCGGATTTGGGAGAAATTTTGAAGGTTTTTTGAGGGCAACTACTGGGTTACGATTCTCTACCCCATGCTTAAAACCCACAAATCTAATCACTAATTCCTCCTTAATTTCGGATTTTTGAATGAAAAAAAAGGGTAAAACTTCATAGACCAAACTATTTGGTTTGAGTGGGTGATTGGCCTCCGATTTTAGAGATTTTTATATGGATAGACTCGTGAAAGTATGAGGGTTCTGACAATGTAAAATTTATCTGATTCCGAGATGTTGGCATGAGGGGCGTTTTGGTCATTTTACCTAATTTCTCACCTTAGCTTTGAATTAAATAGTAGAATCAGTTGCTTGAGTTGGTATTTATGATATGTAATTGATTTGAATAGATTTGGGCTATTTGGAGTCGTATACTCGTGGCAAACGTGTCGGTTCGAGTTGATTTTGAGTCGGTTCGAGGTAAGTAGCTTGTCTAACCTCGTGTGGGGGAAATTTCCCCTTAGGATGTGATATTTGGTAATTGAATGCCTTATACGTGAGGTGACGAGCGCGTACTTGTGCTAATTATTGAAAAATCCGATTTTACTTTAAATATTTAGACTGAGTTTCTTCTTACCTGCTTTATTCTACTTGCAATTATAGTCTATATTAGCTTAGAAAGGCATGTNCATATTTACTTTGGGACTGCGGGTTCGATTCCTGATAGATCCCCCTGCACATTGATAGCTGGACTACGGGACGGTATCCCGGGAGATCCTTCAGATATACACATATGATGGACTATGGGAAGGTATCCCGGGAGATCCACTGGACCGTTGAGAAAAGGACTACAGGACGGTATCCTAGGGTGATCCTCATTGTTACCATTGTTATTGAGCTGTACATATTCCGTGTTTACTCTGTTCTTTGTGTTTCTGTTATTGCCTTGTTTAACCTATCTTACTTCACTGCTGTACTCATTATTACTGCTTGTTTTCATACTGTAAATTCCTATTATATAGTTTAACCTAAGTAGTGCCTTGACCTTTCTCGTCACTACTCGACCGAGGTTAGGCTTGGCACTTAGTGAGTACTGCTGTGATGTACTCATGCCCCTTATGCGCATGTTTTTCATGTGCATATCTAGGTACCTCCACCCAGACGCTCTATTCCCGAGGTGGAGAGATATAGCAGAGACTTTGAGGTACATCTGCCGCGTCCGTAGACCAGGAGTCTCTATCTTATTCCAGCTTTAGTGGAAAGCTTTTCGTTACTTACAGTTGTTTAGACATTCTGGAGTTAGAGCAGTGTATTACATTTCTGTTGGCCTGTATTTCCGGTGAGTTTCCGGGTTTTGGCGTGATATTGTAGACTTCCGCATTATTGAGTTGTATATGCCGAGTGGCATTATATACAGTCTTTCTTTTAGTTGTTCAGTTTTAATTAATTATTTCGCAAGTTATTTTGTTTTTCCGCATTGTTAGGCTTACCTAGTTATAGGGAATAGGTGCCATCACTACATGTTCACGGAGGGCGAACTGGGGTCATGACATTCTGCTTTTGTCGATTTTGAAACTACTGGTAGTACTTGAAATAAATTACCTCCCATACCATTAGGTTTTCACCAAAGGGTTCATTAATATCTATTATATCTCCAGAACTCCGTTTGACACTTAGTCATAAGTGCTTTATCCTATATTATCAATTTTCTTTCCTTATAAATTTAGCACTATTGCTCCGCTTTGATATATTTGTGGTGATTATTTATGTTGTTTGAAGAGGTATATCAAATTTAAAGTGGGTGGCCTCACAATAAAATTGTTGTTGGTACACCACTTGCTATTATTGCTAACAGTGTCATGCCTCTTGATATAATATTTGCAAGTAATGCATGACATAGATATATTATTTCGATTCCGCCGGAGGCATCTAAAAAAATAATCCCGTTATAGCAAAGTCGAATCTTTATAATATAGTCTTGAAAGCTTGTTCTTGTTTAGAATTTAGCGTTGATTGTGCTTTCTCAGACACATGTATAGCATTTTTGATTCTTAATAATATATTAACATTTTTACTTTGCGTTCTAACGCTCTTTTTATGGAATAAATTTATGTACCCTGAGATTTTTTCTTTAACATGAATAAGAATTTTACTCATGTGATGAATTTAAAAATTAATTGAATTAGGTTCTCTTTCTAAATAATTAATTAAAAGATTTAATTATTTCATTTTAACATAAAAATAATTTATTTTATGTTGATTCAGATCTTCATATTAGTTCATCTCTTGTTTTGAATATTTAATTTTAATTATAATTTTATCCACCATAAAATTTATTTTCAAAGAGTAAAAGATTGATATGACGTTTCACTTTTAGATCTTTATATCTGCAGAATCATTAGTGGTATTGACTGTTACCAAACATTTCTTTTCTCTTTCTCACACATTTATATTCATAAATATTTTTTTAGTTATTTAATAATTGGATATTTTTTAATATTTCACGAAAATTGATAAAAAAATATTATTTGAGTAAGAAAATAGTTCAAATATAATATAAAAATATATTATCGTGGGGTATTTTTTTCTCAATATCAACTATTTATGCAGCCCATTTAATAATACAATTTTTTTTTTTTTGTATTTGACATTATGAAATGGTATTGCCAATACAAAGGATTCTGATGAAATTGACTTTATTAAAACTTCCTACATATTTTTAAGAATAATTTAATAGAAAATTTTTATTAGTTCTTAAATATTAAAAATTAGTATAGATGGTATTGTAGTCCAAAAAATAAGTTATTAAAGTTATGTCCTTTCCCTATGTGTTCTTCCGTTTAATATTTTAGGGTATTTTGGTATATTAATGTTATATTTTTGCTTTTATAATAATATAGGCTCTCCTTTTTCTAAATAGATTTGGACAATATAATACATTCTCAAATTAAATTAGTAACACGATATTATAATACGCTTTCAAATTAAATTAGTAATAGAAATTTTTTAGAAGTATATTCGAAAAGTAATAGGATTACATGACTAAAGATATTTGCTTGTTCAATTTTATATGAATTAGACAGCAAAAAAGTAATTATAAATATATGATTCCTAACGTGCAGTATGATGTCATAAAACAAATAGGATTATTAGGCTAATATCTAGAATTCTGGTTATGTCCTTTTATTATGAGTTCTTATTCTTAATATTATAAGGTTATTTTTGTAACCGACACTGTATTCATGATTTTATAATAATATAGATAGATAGATAGATATTCCGATCACAGTATTCGAAAACTAGTTCACTACTGACTTTTACCATTACTGTCACGACCCAAATCCTAACCTGTCGTGATGGTGCCTAACGTGGTACTAGGCAGGACGACATTTCCAAGACATTCAAATGTTTAACAGAAAATGAATCAAAGTATTTTAAATAACAAAAATTCTCATAAAAAGGGTAGAGACCCAAAACATAGCGTGAAAACTCCAGACATCGAGGTATCACTGAGTACATGAGCATCTAATTATCATAAGTCTGCAATACATTGTCTATGTATCACGACCCGAAATTCCCTCCTTCGGGACCGTGATGGCACCTAACATTTCACTTGTTAGGCAGACCAATGTTAGAGGATTCTTTAAACCAATTTTAGTCAATTTCAATAACAAAATCAATTAAGCTAAATAGAAGCTAAAACTGACATGCGGTATAACATAAAGCCCATAATATCTTATACAATTCGGATCTGGAGTCGCAACTTACAAACTTCTAATATTTACTACAAACTGAGTCTGAAAGTGTAACAACCCGGCCAGTCGTTTTAAGAATTTAAGCTCTGTTCGGCGGCTTAAGGTCTCGAACAGCTTCCTATGGTGACTTTGGACTTAGGCGTGCGTCCGTATTTTGATTTGGAGGTCCGTAGGGTAATTTGAAGCATTTCGGCGTAAGTTGGAAAAGTTGAAGTTTGGAAGGTTGAGTGGTTTGACCAAGAGTTGGCTTTGGTGATATTGATCACGCCCAACTATGTCTTATAAAGAGACTAAGAGGACGTTGAAAATATAATCTGAGTATTTTGCTCAGAGTCGAATCCCACAGGGAATTAACCTATCAATTATCGCTGTTAGACTCACTAGATTCTTCGTAATCAACTTCCCAAATATTATGATTATCATTTGTTAGTGTTTCTACTAACTAAAACTGAATGAAATTAATTAAACTAAAATATAACTATTGCTGGGTTGTAAGCAAATGCGAGAAGGATCTAAGGTTATGGTTTCCCTTGTTGATGGAATACCTTCTTGTTTATTTCATTTAGTTTGGCCTAATTATCTCTATCAATCATGAGCACCCTTTTTACTGCAAATCTCTCCCGAGTAATTACGACAATTTACTAGATGCAGTCTCCCGAGTTACACTAGCTATATTTTATTATAGCTCACTTTAGATTGCACCCAAGGTATCGTTATCCCTAATCCAACCTTTAAACCCTTGATTATGGATCCCTCATATACTTTGGGAGTGGTGTTGTTCAACAACTACCTAAATATGCACTCTCTCTCGAGTAGATACATACTAAATAGGCACAACTAATTGAGGGCCCTTCAATCAACTATAACAAGAACTTAGTTGAGAAAAATAGAGATTAAAACCAAGCAAACTATATTAATATAACAAGATGTTCATCCTCAAGAGGTTCCACCAAAACCTTAGACTAAATAAGTTAGCTACTCATAATTGTGCTAAAAACAACAATAGAATAATTCATCAATAATGGTAAAAACACATGGAAGAAAGATGAGATTTGATGCCCAATTGTCCTCCTTGCCTCTTGCCTCTCTTTGCCTTGAATAAGACCTTAAAACCTCGATTATCCTCTCTTTTGGTCAAGTTACCTTATATAGGTTAAGTGGAATTGTACCAAGCTTCCAATTTTACCCCTGAAAATAACATGTGCAAACTAGACTAGTGCGGCCGCGCTAGTGAACGCGCTAATGGCTAAGTTTACTGCCTCTGATCGCTGGGCTAGCGCGGTCGCACTACTGGGCGTGCTAAGGCTGCACTAGTGGTACTTCACTCTGTCTCAAACACCTGGACTAGCGCGGCCACGCTAGTGGACTAATAGTCTGCCTTAGCGATTTTCTTCCTTCTTTTCACACGCTAGAACTCCAATGGGCCTTTCCCATGAAATTTGGCTCCAAACACCATCCTAGGTCCTCATAAGCACACTTTTTTCCTGCGAAACATTGAATACACAATTAAAGCCATTTTAACATCATTTAACATTCACGAGATAGTGAAACATCATTAAGTTGGAGTATAAATATACGCTAAACTACATGAATTTTTAGCCTATTATCAACACCCCACACTTAAATCATTGCTAGTCCTCGAGCAATCCACCCTACTCTGCAATGATCCTTTCATCAAGTATTTGCTTAATGTGTCACACCACGAACATATTACAAGAATTGTACCTAGCAATGTAACATCCATGCCTCAAGAGCCGACTCTCACATGCCATGCAATATTCTTACTTCCTCAAAGTACTCTACACAGAGGTCAAGACTTACCTTTCCGTCATGAATCAAGTGCCCTCACATCACACACGAGAGTAGTTCCGAAGGAATAATATTAAGAACAAGTAAGAACTCAAAGAGAAAGAATTCACTCACTCTCGGAAAGAATATTCATATGCCACAAAGATGCACTACATGCTTTCCCGTAGTGTAATACTCTACTAATCGAGCCCATCCAGTCTAAGATCAATTAGGTCGTTATTTGGTTGCAATGTAGGCTAAGGGACGAGTATGATATATTAAAATATAGTGACTAACCTCCCTAAGCACTTTTAATACACTTACTTTCGCTTTCAGACCATATTTATGCCAGGCCAGATATTCCACAAAACTTTTCTTTATATTTCCCCCAAATTTACTTAGGTGCTATTATATCACTTCACCACTTATCAAGGACTGCATTTATTCATTGTCCTTTTCTCCCTCTTTTTTTTTTTTCAAGTGGCGCTTATTCTTTTATTTTTTTCAAAGCTTTGCACCTTTATTTCTCTTTCTTTGATTCCACTCAAAAACCAAACCACCACCCCACATTTTGACTTTTACATGTTCTCTAACGATTCAAGTGCTCATGAGAGGGCAAAGGTTCAAACAGATGGCCATTCAAACAATTGAGTAAGGTTTGTAATGTGGTTTCAAAAGAAACATGCTTATAAGTTCAAAGGGGTTAACTATGGTAGATTCCAATCAGGTGGGTATATTTTACATCTGGCTTAACAAAGAAATGCCTATTTCACTTCTAAAACTGAACGAAGCTACTATTTCGCTTTGCAAACACACAGGTCAAGTTGTAGGCATCGAATGTGGAGAATCGAATACTATGCAATATACCTTACACACATATGGCACATGGCTCACTCCAAATTATCAAGACACTATCACCAAGTTTTCAAGTTATTTACAACATACAAATTTAAGGCACTCCACAAGAATCAACAACTGAGCCTAGGCGTCACATTCTAGGGTCTTTTGTGTTTGGGTGTAACAACACTAAGGGATGCTTTTCCTATTTTATCTCATCTCCCAAAAACACCGAGCAACTAAAAAAAACATAAAAAAATAAAAAACTAACTACACCCGATTCAAGAAAAACCTTGAAAAGAACCGCAGTCAAAAGAAAAATCAAGGGGGAGTTGCTATACTACCTAAAAAAAAGAAAAATCTTTTTGGTGTTTTCTTTAGACTAATTTCCCTCAAGAAAAGTCCCCACGAGATCCGTCGTCAGGAACAGTCCACTATATATTTTTTTTATGGTCGACTTGGACCTCAAGAACCCCGTCGAAAAGGGATCCATCGTCGGGCCAAGATGACTTAATTAATTATACTACTACTAAAAATCACAAAAAATAACAAAAGCAACAAAACTCAACAAAAGCAACAAAACTCAAAAGAAAATAAAAGCAACAATTAACAAATAGTTCCTACATATGTACATATAAAAGGGAGCATTCCCCCACCCCACACCTAAGATGAATACATGTTCTCATGGAAATAAAAATAAACAAAGAGAGGTAAGGGGACTTCCCTTAAAGCTCAATCATGGTCAGAGACTGCCCCTGGGTCCAAACGACAAGCACAACCCAGGGCCCACCGCCAGCCCATGATTTTCTTTTCTGATTTGGACTGCTGGGTGGCTAGCGTATCCACTCTTGACCCCAAGTCAGTAACTAAGGTCCTTAAACCAGCCAGCTTCTGCTCTAGGCGGACTATTCTCTGTCCCCGACTGGCCCTAGACGGGCTTGCAACCTCGGCAGCCTGCTCCTGAGTGGGATGCGCGTCCTCCTCATCTTCTTGCTCGTCGTCCTCCTTCTCCTCCTCAGACTCGTCCTCCTTGTCATCACCACCAGCCGCCACCGTGTCTTTTCCAGTGGTCACCTTGTCTGCTCGGAAGGCGTACGCCGTTGACACTCAGCCATCTACAACCAAGTTTCGTGATACCCCAGCTGCAAAGCACAATCGAGTGACAAGAGATGGGAAAAAGAAGCCATACCTCTGAAATTCACTGCAGACGAACATCTCAAAGTCGCGGCCCATCATGAAGCACCAGATCAAACACGCACGAGGAGCATTCCCCTCCGAGGTGTTATTTGGCGGGATCAGGCGGTTATTTATTAGATAGAGTCAACACTTGGATTCAAAAGAGAGTGCCGACGAGTGATACTTCTGCCTGTACTTATACCACTGCATATTTGCGCCCGGGACATAAATGGTTGGGAGGAACATTTCCCACTCGTTATAGTGTAACGACCCGATCGATCGTTTTATGTTATCGAACCCTGTTCCCCCAAATGAAACTTCCCAAGAGGCTTCTTATGATTTATGACTTGCGGGGACTGGTGGTCAGGGTTTCGGAGGTGGATAGAGTGCAATAGGAACAATTGGTTCCTTAAGGTTGACCTTTAAGGCCATGTTTGACTTCGGTCAACATTTTGGGTAAATGACCTCGGAATCAAGTTTCGTCGGTTTTGGTAGCTTCGTGTGATGATTTCGGACTTGGGCGTAAGTTCGGATTGGGTTTCTAATTAATCGGGGGCATTTCGGCGCCCAATATTGAAATAAGAAGTTCCTTCAGTTCATATTTGGATTGGGGACGTGTGTTTGTGTTATCGAGGTCCGAACGAAATTTCGAGATCGGGAATAGTTTCGTTATGTTAATTACGACATGCCTGCAAAATTTAGGGTCATTTCGAGTTGTATAGGTTGGTTCGGCGCGTTGTGAGCGAAGTATAGTAAACTTAAAATTCCTAAGTTTGGTTCTGTGGGTTTGGGGGTGTGATTTTAAGTTTTAGATTTGTTTTGGGTGTTTCGAAGGCTCGAGTGCGTCCGTACTATGATTTGGGACTCGTTGGTATATTTTGATTAGGGCTTGGGTGGGCCCAGGTGCCTGCATAGCACCTAACGAGGCCAAAAAATAGCTAAAACAACTGCTGGTGCAGCTGTTGCTGGTGTGATCGCAGGTGCGGTTGCCCAGCTGCAGCTGCGATACCGCTCCTGCGGTCCCAGTCTCGCAGGTACGAAAACCCATGGGTCCCCTACCTTCGCAGGTGCGGAACAATTTCTGCAGGAGTGGGTTCGCTGGTGCGAAAACCCCTCTGCAGGTGCGATCCCCAACCCCCTCGCCATTTTCCGCAGGTGCGATTCTTTTCTCGCCGATGCGGGACCGCAGGTGCGGTCTCTGGGTCGTAGGTGCAGAAACACTTATAGGCAGACCTATTTAAATATTTAAAAAATGGATCTCCTTCATTCTTTCTCATCCTAAAACTCCATTAGAGAGCCTTCAAGCTTGAGCAGCACCCTCCCCGACCTATATACTAAGTAAATTCCTTACTTAACACTAGTTTTAAACATAAATTCCTAGTTAATCTCTCTTTTAAAATAGCAAATTCATGAAATTGGGTAGTAAATTTTTGGGATTTTGAGGAACTTGTGAACTATCGGTTTAAGGCCATGAATTCAAGTATAAATCACATAATTATGATCCTTAGGCTTCGGGTGAGTGATCCCTTCGAGAATTTTTTGAATCCGAGCGTGCGGGCCCGGGGTTGGATTGTGGGAATTTCTCAAGAATGTTAAGTTATTGTAAAATTAGGATAATTTTCCCTATTTTTTGAGCATGCATTGACGTCATTGTACCTTATTTGGCTAGTTGCGAGTCCTCGGTGTAGAGTTCGGAGATTCGGGCACATTCTTGGTCCGAGGGGTAGATTCGACACGAGGTGAGTATCCTTTCTAACCTTGTAAGAGGGAATTGTCCCCATAGGTATTATATATGCTGTGTGTAATTGATTTGGGGGCTACGTGCATACAACGTGACGAGAGTCCATACATAGCAACTATTCTATCATGCCGGGTAGCCTAGGGCTCACGAGCATGCCACTACGTGCCTTATGTGTATCTTTAGCCCAACTTTGAGTTGTTTATCATCTTTGAACCAGTATATTTATTACTTTTTAACTAGTAAACAAAAATGGTAGAAAGTTGCCTCCGAAGTTCCGGCAAATAGACCTTTGTTACAAGTATAGCCTCTACTAAGCTTATTGATAAGTCCGGTATATATATATATATATATATATATATATATATATATATATATATATATTTATGTTAATTATATATATGAGTCAGCACTCGAGTCGCAGGTATGATTCGCGATCGAGGATAGCTTTATGTTAATTATATATCTGACTCTGCACTCGAGTCACAGGTATGATTCGCGATCGTGGGGAGCTTTATGTTAATTATATATCTGAGTCAGCACTCTAGTCGGAAGTATGATACACGATCGAGGGGAGCTTTATGTTAATTATATATATATGAGTCAACACTCGAGTCGCAGGTATGATTCGCGATCAAGGGGAGCTTTATGTTAACTATATATATACGAATTCGTGTCTAGATATTTCCTTACGACTCATGCCGGTTGTCCTAGCCTTGTGTGCGCTTGAGGCTATTGGGTACTGTTTTCCATTGGTATTGGCTTGGCAGATATTCGAGTGAAAAAGGGAAGTGTACTTTGTTACTTATTTTCAGTACTTACCTGGTTTTCTGTATTTGATAGATATGTGTTGCTTATTGTCTCACATGTCTACTGCTTTCGGTATATCATGTTTACGTTATGACTGTTGGACCATAGTGAGTATCATGTCGACCTCTCGTCACTACCTTTTCGAGGTTAGGCGGGATACTTACTAGGTACATATATATTATGTACTCATGCTGCACTTCTGTACTTAGTTGTACAACTTCTGAGGCTGGTGTTTCTGGTTATCCGACCGGTGCTTGACTCACTTCCGGACCGGACTCCATGGTGAGCTGCACCCCCTGACGTTTCTCAGCTGTGCTATGGAGTTATCTTTTGTCTATATTCTGTTTATTCCTCTCAGACACCAGTACCGTCTTGTGTTATATTTTGTATATTCTACTAGTTCGCATGTTGACTTATGACACTAGTTCCTGGCTCGCACTTAGTAGATTCTATTTTGGGACTGTATATGTACATATTAGATCACGATCAGCTTTGGCTGTATGTACTTAAAATGATAAATGCTTCCGCTTTTATTTTAAATAGTTTAATTCTAAAACTTTGGGAAATATGTGGGGTTGGTATGATAATAAGGAAAAATCTCACAAATGAACAACCGTTGGCTTGCTTGACCCCGGTGTTGGGCGCCATCACAACCCGTGTGGGATTTTGGGTCGTGACATATAGCGCCGACCATATGCCTCATAGTCATCCTCATAACTATCCACGGGACCTGGCAACCGGTAAATTGTCCGAATGGCCTCCACAGAGGCGTTCACCGGCTTCTTCCTTACTATTACCACATGATTTTTGTGCTCCGGGCAGTTAGCATAAAACTTCCTCACTATCATTGCATTAGCCTCATCGGGCTCCTCAAAGAACACATCTAATCTCCTCCACATCAGCTCAGCATACATCTTTGGGCAGTCACGCCGGAGGGAGTCCGTATGTATACCACGTTCAGGTATGGCCGCCTTTGATTCCTTAGCAGCAAACATGTCCTGGGCCTTAGCTGATACAAATTTGTTGCTATTGAAAGGCCTAGTGTCAGGTGCTCCTCTTGCTCGTCTGCCAGAGGAAGAACTTGCTTGTTTGCCGGAGGAAGATCTGGTGGCTTGACGCTTCCGAGAGGGTGCCATTTTACCTACAATAAGGACATTATTAGCGCAGCACAACGAGGTAACCCAACTGTGGTTACTCAGACTTCATTACAATTGGTCACAATAATTTCCCTTCGGTGGGGCATTTACACAAACACTTGGTGGGCATTATCCACCAGAGCCCCCAATTAATCAAGTTGGAACTCGAATCACCACCACAATTTCCCAAATTTCACCCAACTAAATCAAGGCATACAATACCCCCAAATATCATCACCTACAAGTACTATCTATACACTAGCAATTACATCTACTAAACAAGAAGAAAAACTACTACTTTCAACAATGGAAAAGGAACAAAAAATCTACAAAAATAAAAATAACTTAGTAAAGAAAACACATACATGTGTGTTAAAGGGTTGAGAAGTGGAGGATTGGCTTATGGTTGGAGTGATCAAGAGAATTGTGGCGTGTGAGTAATTGGGTATGGGTGGGAAGAGGATTCTTAGAAGAAGAAGAGAATGGAAGAAGAAGAAGAAGGGTTTTAGGAGAAGTAGAAGGGGGAGGGGGGGGGGGGGTAACGGGTGTGGGAGATGTGGGGGAAGTGGGTTAGGTTTGGGTAATTAGTAAAATTAAAGGCCAAATAAAATAGTGGCATTGAGACGAGGCAGTGCACTAGGCCATTTGCGCGACCACTAGCGCGCTACCCCAAGCCTCAAAATACTTCGCTTTTTTTTTGACTTTTTTCCTTGGAGTAGCTTGAGTCTACCTTAGCCCGCACACCTGCATATGTTAGTACTTACAACAATTCAACTACTCATCCCCTACAATATAAACATTACACATTGGGTTTCCTCTCAACCAACCCCTTAGTTAATGTTGTGGCGTGACAATTAGAACAAATCAATGGGTTGTCTCCCATGAAGCGCTTGATTTAACGTCGCGGCACGATGCAGAATGAGCACATTTAAGGCTCGTTCGACCTCTGAGGTTTGGTAATATGCATCACATAAACTTCCTTCTTCTCATCCATACCCATGTACGGTTTCAGTCTATGCCCATTAACTTTGAAGGTGTGGGAATCTTTTTCAGAAGCAATCTCTACAGAACCTGAGGGAAACACTTCGAACACACGAAATGGTCCAGACCATCGGGACTTGAGTTTACCCGAAAATAATCTCAATCTTTAGTTATAGAGCAGCACCATATATGTGGGTTTGATGTTTCGATCCACAATGTTCTTATCGTGTAACCTCTTCATTCTTTCCTTGTACAGCCTCGTGCTTTCAAAGGCAAAATACATGAGTTCATCCGGCTTATGTATTTTGGTGACTCGAATTGTGCCCGTAGCATCAAAATCCATATTTAACTGTTTCAGTGCCCACCAAGCTCGATGTTCCAGTTCTATCGGCAGATAATAGGTCTCCCCGAATACCAACTTATACGGTGACATACCAATTGGCGTTTTGAATGTAGTTCTGTAAGCCTAGAGTGCGTCATCAAACTTTTTCGCCCAATCAGTTCTTGTGGCGTTCACAGTTTTAGTCAGCACAATCTTTATTCTCGATATGACACCTCAACCTACCACTTGTTTGGGGGTGATATGGGGTTGCCACCTTGTGGCGCACATCGTACTTTGCTAACAGCTTCTCAAAGGAACGATTGCAGAAATGGGTGCCTCTGTCACTGATGATGGCCCTTAGAATCCCAACGCGGGTGAATATATTCTTCTTCAAGAACCCCACAAGCACTCGTGCATCATTTGTGGGGAATGCTGCAGCTTCCACCCATTTGGACACATAGTGTAACGACCCGGCCGCTCGTTCCGCAGGTGCGAAGAAGCGGAGGATTGGCCGCATGTGCGAGTTTTGTCCGTTAAGTAGGATTCCGCCGGTGCGCACCTGGGACCACAGGTACGGGTCCCTAGGTGCGACTAAATGTTCGCATTTGCGGAAATGCTGGCAGAAATAGTATAAAAAGGGCCTCCGCAAAAATTCTCTCATTTTCACAATTTTTGCATGCGGGAGGAGTTCTTTGAAGGCAATTTGAAGAAGGGAACTCGAGATTATTCGATGTAGGTAAGTTCTCTGGTTACTAACATCGTTTCTATGCTAATTTTTTCGAATTAGGCTTGAAAATTTAAAGAGTTAAGTAGGAAAAGGCTGGGAAGAAGAGGTGGAGAATTGGAATTTCTTTTGAGGTTTTGGGTAGGCAGTTGTGATCCGATTGTGATGATTTTGGTATCAGTAGAATTTTGGGAGGACGAGGTTTCCAGTGATGTGAAAATTATCGATTTACGAGACGTGGGCCCGGGGCTCGGGTTTGGCCGAATTTGGTAGTTTTCGATTGGGTTGTGTTCCTTGGATATATAGTAGTAATATTAAACTGCTTTTGGCTAGATTCGGAGAAATCGGGAGCCAATTTGAGGGGCAAGAGCATTGCGGACTACTGTTGTGGCCCGGTAAAGGTAAGTAATGGTTATAAATCTTGTCCTGAGGGTATGGAACCCCGGACTACATATTTCTCACAAAATTTAGAAAAGCGCACATGTCGGATCACGAGTATGTGGCGCATACTGATTTTTGTTTTTGACTAGGTCCTCTCCGCGGCAAGTAATGAGTTGCATATTTACTCAAAGCCTTATGTTAAATTATGTTCTAAAGATTTGTGAAATATTTGGGCTATAAGCCGTGTTTGGGGCCTCGTGCCGATTTGTTTAGACCCCTTGGGGGATTTTTACTGCTGTTTTTCCTCACTATTTGTTGATGATTTCACTCATCCTCATTGTGCATACTGTTTTTTGAAACTCAACCTGATTTACACTACATGAGATTTAAAATGATGTTTTTGTTAGAGTACCGTGTTTTACTAAATTACCCGAGGGGCCTTTTGAGTGGTTCTTCTAAGAGTGGCCGAGGGCCAAAAGTGATGGTGAAGTGCTGAGTGATATTAGCGCTTGGGCTGAAGGAGCCCCTCAAGAGTTTGTACACACCCCAGTGAGCGCACCGAGTGCTGAGTGACGAGTGATTGGGAGGCATGAGTGATTGTGAGGTGCTGAGTGATTGTGAGGTTTTTAGTGAATGTGTGGCATGCCCGAGGGGCTGATTATGATACATGTTTTTGCCTGAGGGGCTACCTTTGATTTTACTACATTCATTCTCATACTAAATCTTTCGGTTTGAAGTGTTTTAAAAATGTGCATTCTTTAATGGAGTTTTTCTGAAGTTGGTTTTAAGGCATGATGATTTTGTATATCTATGTTTATATTATTGGAAAGTAAGGCTGTGTATATAGTGATTTTGATGGCATTGATTTTTGTGTGTTTCCTTGACGCTTAGACTTGATTTATTTTCATGACAACTGAGTTGGCGTACTCACATTACTCCCTGCACCACTTTGTGCAGATTCAGGTGTAGATATCGAGCCTTAGCCATTTATTCAGCGCGGATTTGGATTGCTTGATATAGAGGTAGTTGTTCAGCTTCCGCAGCATCTCTATTTTTCCCTTCTTGTTGTATCTAGCTTATTATTTTAGATGCTCATGAATTATTGGCTCCGGGTTTGGGGTGGATGGTGCTGTATATTGGCTTATTATATTCACTAATTTCTATATATTTTATGAAATGCTTGAAACTTTATTGGGATTCTTAAAAGAAATTGCGAACATGCGGTAGTTGGCTAGCCTAGTTCCACGATAGGCTCCCTCACGGACGGTTTAGGATTTGGGGTCGTGACAGTTAGGTATCAGAGCCTAGGTTACATAGGACTCAACGATCATGAGCAGGTTTAGTAGAGTCTTGCGGATCGGTACAGAGACATCTGTACTTATCTTCGAGAGGCTGTCGAACTTTTAAGAAATATTTCTATCTTTCTTCAACTCTTTCGTGCTGATATATTGATTCTTGAAATCTGAACTTACGTGGTTTCATTCTATCACAGATGGTGAGGACACTACATACCAATCAGAGTGACTAGTCACCGACTAGACCAGCGAGAGGTTGAGGCCGCGATCGAGGCCGTGATAGAGGTAGGGGGCCAGCTCGCGCAGCAGCCGCGGCAGTACCACAGGATCCCACTTTCGCTCAGGATCAGGTTCCTGCCGATTGTGTCCCAGTGGGACAGACTCAGGCTCCAGCATGCCTATGGTTATTCCGGGTCTTCAGGAGACCCTATCTCAGATATTGACAGTATGCACTAGTTTGGCTCAGGCAGTCGCCATGTCTTCTACTGCCACCACAGCTCAGGCCGGGGGAGGCAACCAGACTCCAGCTGCCCGGGCGTCTGAGCAGGCTCCATAGGGTATTCAGGCACTGGGAGCAGCCCCAGCTCAGCCAGTTGCTCCGGTCCAGGATTATGTGGTCCCTGCTATGCCTGAGGACGAGCAGCGCAGGTTGGAGAGATTCAGCAAACTTCAGCCTCCGACTTTCAACGGAACAGAGAGCGAGGATGCCTAGGGATTTCTAGATAGGTACTAGAGGATATTGCATACCGTGGGTATTTGGAGACCAGTGGGGTCTCATTTGTTACATTTTAGTTTGCGGGTGCTGCATTTACCTGGTGGGAGTCATTCGAGAGGCGTAGGCCAGTTGGTTCAGCACCTCTCACCTGGCAGCAGTTCTCCACGATCTTTTTGGAGAAGTATGTTCCTCAGTCCCACAGAGAGGAGCAGCGCAGGCAGTTTGAGCAGCTGCGCCAGGGAGAGTCATCAGTTACTTAGTACGAGATGAGGTTTTCTGAGTTGTCTAGGCATTCTTCTAAGATTATCCCTATTGATAGGGAGAGGGTGAGGAGGTTTGTAGATGGTATGTCTTATCAGCTTCTGTTATTTATGACTCGGGAGAGAGTATTGGGTGCTTCATTCAAGCAGGTTGTTGACATAGCTCGAGATATTGAGTCTGTTTTCACCAGGAGCGGGAGGAGAGGGAGGACAAAAGGCCTCGTGGCTCGGGCAGTTCCAGTGGTGCTCCCTTTAGGGGACAGTTTCAGCAAGGTAGGGGTCATTCATTTAGGCTTCCACAGTTAAGCCGCCCAGCATATAGTGGTGCATCTTCGGGGTAGGGTCCCCATGGTTCTCAGTAAGGCCATACTTCATTTGGTGCCCTCCCAGCTCAGAGTGCAGCTCGAGAACCCCCAGTTCACGGATCTTCTATGCATGAGTCTTCTAGTGGTCGTACGGGTGCTAGGGGTTTCTATCAGTCCTCGCCTCCAGCTCAAGGGAGTATTTTTGAGTGTGGAGAGTTCGGGCACGTATGGGGGCAGTGTCCGCCGTTCCAGTGGATCTTCTCAGCAGAGGGGCCAGCCCTCGACTTGAGCTCCAGTCACTCCACCACCCGCCCAGGAGCCAGGGGTGGTGGTCAGTCAGCTAGAGGCCGCCTTAGAGGGGGAGGTCAGGCTCGCATGTATGCATTTCCAGCCAGGCCAGATGCTATTTCCTCAGATGCCGTGATCGCAGGTATTGTATTAGTTCGTTGCCGTGATGCCTTGGCTTTATTTCACCCTGGTTCTACATATTCATATGTTTCTTCATATTTTGCAGTTTTCTGGATATGCCCCGTGAGTCTCTAGTCACCTTTGTTCATGTGTCGACTCTGATCGGCGATACTGTTGTCGTGGACCGTGTGTATCCGTCATGCATGATATCTATCGAGGGTCTGGAGACCCGAGTGGACCTACTATTACTCAGCATGGTCGATTTTGACGTGATATTTGGCATGGATTGGTTATATCGGTGCCATGTTGTTCTTGATTGTCACGCTAAGACCGTGAACTTAGCTATGCCGAGGTGTCCGAGGGTTGAGTGGAAAGGTTCTTCCGAGTATATGCCTAGTAGGGTGATTTCTTACCTGAAGGCTCAGCGCATGGTTGAGAAAGGGTATTTATCGTATTTCGCCTTCATGAGGGATGTCAGTGGTGAGACTCCCGCTATTGATTCAGTTCTTGTGGTCTGTGACTTTCCGTATGTGTTTCCTGTAGACCTGCTAGGAATGCCACCTAACAGGGATATTGATTTTTGTATTGACTTGGTGTCAGGCACTCAACCTATTTCTATCCCACATTATCGTATGGCACCAGCGAAGCTTAAGGAATTGAAGGAGCAGCTTCAGGAACTCCTGGATAAGGGGTTCATCGGCCTAGTGTGTTACCTTGGGGTGCACCGGTATTGTTCATGAAGAAGAAGGATGGGTCCATGCGTATGTGTATTGATTATCGGCAGTTGAACAGGGTTACGATGAAGAACCGGTATCCCTTGCCCCGCATTGATGATTTGTTTGACCAGCTTCAGGGACCCAGAGTGTTTTCCATGATTGATTTGAGACCTGGGTATCATCACTTAAGGATTCAGGATTCTGATATTCCGAAGACTGCTTTCAGGACCAGATATGGTCATTATGAGTTCTTGGTTATGTCATTTGGGTTGACCAATGCCCCAGCTGCATTCATGCAATTGATGAACAACGTGCTTCAGCCTCATATTGATTCCTTCGTCATTGTGTTCATTGATGATATCCTGGTTTATTTTCGTAGCCAGGAAGACCATGCTCAGCATTTGAGAGTTGTGCTACAGAGGTTGAGGGAGGAGAAGCTTTATGAGAAATTCTCCAAGTGTGAGTTTTGGCCTTGTTCAGTAGCTTTCTTGGGGCACATGGTGTCTAGTGAGGGGATTTAGGTTGATCCAAAGAAGATAGAGGCGGTGCAGAGTTGGCCCAGACCGTCCTCGGCTATAGAGATTAGGAGTTTCCGTGGTTTGGCGGGATATTACTGTCGCTTTGTGGAGGGATTCTCTTCTATTGCTTCGGCTTTGACCAGATTGACCCAGAAGGGTGCTCCATTCAGATTGTCTGATGAGTGTGAGGGAAGCTTTCAGAACCTCAAGACAGCATTGGCTACAACTCCAGTACTAGTTTTACCTGCTGGTTAGGGTTCTTACACAGTCTATTGTGATGCTTTTAGAGTTGGCTTGGGAGCAATATTGATGCAGGACGGTAGGGCGATTGACTACGCGTTCAGACAGTTGAAGGTGCACAAGAATAATTATCCAATGCACGATCTTGAGTTAGCTTCCGTTGTTCATGCCTTGAAGATTTGGCGGCATTTTTGTATGGAGTGCAATGTCAGATTTTCACTAATCATCGCAGTTTGTAGTATCTTCTGAGGCAGAAGGACTTGAATTTGCGCCAGAGGAGATGGTTAGAGTTTCTCAAGGATTATGACCTCATTATCTTATATCACCCCGGGAAGACCAATGTAGTGGTCGATGCCTTGAGTCGCACAACAGAGAGTTTGGGGGAGTCTAGCCTACCTTCCAATAGCAGAGCGGCCATTAGCCCTTGATGTTAAGGCCTTAGCGGGTCAGTTGGTGAGATTGGATCTATCAAAGCTCGCGCGTTATTGGCTTGTATGGCCTCCAGGTCTTCTCCTTACGATCAGATTAGAGCACACCAGTATGATGATCGACATTTGTTTGTTCTTCAGGACAGGGTCCGTCGCGGTGATGCTAGGGATGTGGTTATTGTTGATTATGGGGTCATGAGGATGCAGGGACGGATTTGCGTATCCAATGTGGATGGGCTTCGAGATTTGATTCTAGCTGAGGCTCATAAACGGTATTCCATCCATCCGGGTGCCGCGAAGATGTATCAGGATTTGAGGCAGCATTATTGGAGGATGAGGATGAAGAAGGATAAATGGAGTTTGTGGCTCGGTGTCTCAACTGTCAGCAGGTCAAGTCTGAGCACTAGAGACCTGGTGGATTGCTTTAGAGGTTTGATATTCCAGAGTGGAAGTTGGAGCAGATCACCATGGACTTCATAGTTGGACTCCCACGGACTTCGAGGAGGTTTGATGCTATATGGGTTATTGTGTATCGGCTGATCAAGTCCACGCACTTCATTCCTGTTGGTACTACTTATTGTTCGGAGAGGTTAGCCGGGATTTAAATGAGGGAGATTGTCTGATTGCATGGGGTTCCAGTTTCTATCATTTCCAACAGAGGCACTCAGTTCACATCCCAGTTTTGGAGAGCTGTGCAGAGAGAGTTCGGTACTCAGGTCGAGTTGAGCACATCGTTTATCCTCAGACAGACGGGCAATCGAAACGTACCATTCATATTTTGGAGGATATGTTTCGTGCTTGTGTGATTGACTTTGCTGGTTCATGGGACCAGTTTCGGCCACTAGCAGAGTTTGCATATAATAACAACTATCAGTCGAGTATCCAGATGGTTATGTATGAGGCTTTATATGGTAGGAGGTGCAGGTATACGGTTGGTTGGTTTGAGTCGGGCGAGGCTAGCTATTGGGCACAGACTTAATTGAGGATGCTTTGTGTAAGGCAAAGTTAATTTAGGAGCGGCTTCGCACGACGCAGTCTAGGCAGAAGAGTTATGCGTACTGAAAGGTCCGAGATGTGTCTTTCATGGTTGGGGATAAGGTGTTGCTGAAAATGTCACCCATGAAGGGTGTTATGAGATTTGGGAAGAGGGGGAAGCTGAGTCGTAGGTTCACTGGGCCATTTGAGGTGCTTCAGAGGGTTGGGGAGGTGGCTTATAGTCTTGCTATGCCTCCTAGTTTATCGAGTATTCATCATGTATTCCATGTTTCGATGCTCCGAAAGTATGTTGGTGACCCTTCCCATGTCTTGGACTTCAGCACGGTTCAGCTCGAGGGTGATATTTCGTATGAGGTAGAGCCAGTGGCTATTTTGGGTCGACAGGTCAGGAAGCTGAGGTCTAAGGATATAGTTTCAGTAAAGGTTCAGTAGAGAGGGCAGCCGGTGGAGGATGCCACCTGGGAGACCGAGCGGGCGATGCGGGACAGATATCCTTGCTTATTCGAGACTCCAGGTATGTTTCTAGACTCGTTCAAGGACGAACGTTTGTTTAAGAGGGGGATTATGTAACGACCGGACCGATCATTCTGTGAGGTTACCCCGTTTCCCCCATTTCTGCATTTGTTATATATTGCTAGCCTGTTTTTATTGTGTTGGGTTAGTTGGTTTGGGTCCGGAGTGATTATGGTGAGAATTGAGGCATTTAGTCTCTTAAAATAGCCTAATAGTTCAGAAAGTCAACTGAGAGTGGACTTATTGGTCAACAACCTCAGAATGCGTATTTTATGACTCAGATAGCTCCATTAGGTGATTTGGGACTTAGGAGTGTGTTCGGAATGAAGTTTTGATGTCCGGTGTAGAATTAGGTTTGAATTGGCGGAAGTTAGTTTTTGGGGATTTCTGGTCGGCAGTGGAAAATAGACTATCGGGGTCGGAATGGAATTCCAAAAGTTGGAGTAGGTTCGTACTGCCATTTTGGATATGTATGCAAAATTCCAGGTCAATCGGAGGTGTTTTGGTTGGTTTCGGCATAGTTGGCGAAATTTTGAAGTTTCAAATTTCATAGGCTTGAACTTGATGTAATTTTGGAGTTTTCGTGTTGTTTTTGGTGTTTCGAAGGCTCGACTAAGTTGGAATAATTCTATGGGGTGTGTTGTTATGTTTGGTTGGGGACTCGAGGGGCTCGGGATTGATTTCGGATGGTTAGCGGGGTTTTGAACTTAAAAAATTTGCAGAAATAGCTATTGGTGTGATTTTCTGGTGTTGGCCGCACCTGTGGATGGTTAGCCGCAGGTGCGATGTCGCAGGTGCGATGGGCAGTGCGCAGGTGCGAAAAAGTCTAGGCAGGGTATTTTTCCGCAGGTACGAAGTTTGGACCGCACCTGCCAAGCCTTAGGTGCGGATGATTGGCTGTAGGTGTGAGTTTTGTCCGTTAAGTGGGATTCCGCAGGTGCGCACCTGGGATTGCAATTGCGGGTCCGCAGGTGTGACTAAATGTCCGCAAGTGCGAAAATGCTGGCAGAAACAATATAGAAAGGGCCTTCGCAAAAATTCTCTCATTTGCACCATTTTTACATGCGGGAGGAGTTCTTTGAAGGCAATTTGAAGAAGGGAACTCGAGATTCTTTAGTGTAGGCAAGTTCTTTAGTTAATAACATCGTTTCTATGCTAATTTGTTCGGGTTAGGCTTGAAAATTTGAAGAGTTAAGTAGGAAAAGGTTGGGAAGAAAGGGTGGAGAATTGGAATTTCTTTTGAGGTTTTGGGTAGGCAATTTTGATCCGATTGTGATAATTTTGGTATGAATAGAATATTGGGAGGACGAGGTTTCCAGTGATGTAAAAATTATCGAATTCCGAGACGTGGGCCCAGGGTTCGGGTTTTGCCGAATTTCAAAATTCTTGTATAATTTGGTATTTTTCGATTGTGTTATGTTCCTTGGATATATATTAATGATATTAAACTGGTTTTGGCTAGCTTAGGAGCAATCGAGAGACAACTTCAGGGGCAAGACCATTGCGGACTAGTGTTGTGGCCTGGTAGAGGTAAGTAATGGTTATAAATCTTTTTTCCTGAGGGTATGGAACCCCGGACTACATATTTCTCACTGTTTTTAGAAAGGCGCACATGTCAGATGACGAGTATGTGGCGCATACTGATTTTTGGATTGGACTAGGTCCTCTTCGCGACAACTAATGAGTTGCATATTTTACTCAAAACCTTATGTTAAATTATGTTTTAATGATTTGAGAAATATTTGGGCTATAAGCCGTGTTTGGGGCCTCGTGCCGATCTGTTTAGACCTCTTGGGGGCTTTTTACTGTTTTTTCCCTCACTATTTGTTGATGATTTAACTCAGCCTTATTGTGCATACTATTGAAACTCAGCCTGATTTACACTACATGAGATCTAAAATGATGTTTTGGGTCGAGTACCCTATTTTACTGATTTGCCCGAGGGGCCTTTTGAGTGGTTCTATTGAGTGTGGCCGAGGGCCAAGAGTGATGGTGAGGTGCTGAGTGATATTATCATTTGGGCTGAAGGAGCCCCTCCGGAGTCCGTACACACCCCAGTGAGCGGACTAAGTGCCAAGCGACGAGTGATTGGGAGGCACGAGTGACTGTGAGGTGCTGAGTGATTGTGAGGTGCTTAGTTACTATGAGGCATTCCCGAGGGGCTGATTATGATACATGTTTTTGCCCGAGGGGCTATCTTTGATTTTACTACATTCATTGTCGTACTAAATCTTTCGGTTAGAAGTGTTTTAAAAATGTGCATTCTTTAAAGGACTTTTTCTGAAGTTGGTTTTAAGGCATGATGATTTTGTATATCTATGTATATATTATTGGAAAGTAAGGCTATGTATATTGTGATTTGATGGCATAGATTTTTGTGTGTTTCCTTTCCGCTTAGACTTGATTTATTTTCAGTACTACTAAGTCCAGTAGTTGGCGTACTCACATTACTCCCTGCACCTCTGTGTGTAGATTCAGGTGCAGATATCGAGCCTTAGCCATTTATTCCGCGCGGATCCGGATTGCTAGATATAGAGGTAGGTGTTCAGCGTCCGCAGCATCTCTGTTTTCCCTTCTTGTTGTATCTAGCTTTCAGTCGGAGGTTTTGTATTATAATAGTACATTTTTGCTTATCCTTTTAGATACTCATGACTTGTTTGTTCCGGGTTTTGGGGTTGGTGGCGCTGTATATTGGCCTATTATATTCAGTAATTTGTTTATATTTTATGAAATGTTTGAAACTTTATTGGGATTTTTAAAAGAAATTGCGAACATGCGGTAGTTGGCTAGCCTATTTCCACGATAGACTCCCTCACGGCCGGTTTAGGATTTGGCATCGTGACACATAGTCTACAATAACATGTATGTTCTTATTACCATACGAGCTGACAAAGGGACCCATGAAGTCAATCCCCCATATATCAAACACTTAAACCTCTTGAATCGGGTTCATGGGCATCGCATGACGACGATATTGCCTATACCAACGAATTCTTGTTCACTTGGTTGTTAGTCGGTTCGGGTGGTATGTTCCCCGTCCTTCGACATTCATCACTTCCCTTCACCCATTGGTGTGCATCTTTGAACCCAGTTGGCCAATAGAATCCGGCCTCTAGAACTTTAGCTGTTGTTCTGACTCCTCAAAAATGACCTCCATACGTTGATGCGTGACATGCCTGCAAAACAGAATATTGGTCTATATAGGGGACGCACCTCCGGATCATGTTGTCAATACAAATTCTAAACAGGTAAGTTTCATCCCAATAATAATTGCGGCAGTCACGATAAAATTTTTTCTTTTGAACATATGAGAGTTCATAGGGCTATATACCACTTGCCAGGTAAGTTTCGCTGCCTGCATACCATGGCACTTCCTCCATGCTAGTGGATAATAGCTGCTCGTCTGGAAAGGTTTCCAGAATATCCTCTGCTTCCACTGCGTTTTCAGCTCCTTCAGGTCGCGACAGATGATCCGAGACTTGATTCTCCGTGCCCTTACAGTCACAGATCTCTAGATCGAATTCTTGCAGTAGCAGCACCCAATGAATCATGCGTGGCTTGGATTCCTTTTTCTCAATCAAATACCTGAGGGCAGCATGGTCAGTGTAAACAATCACCTTAGAGCTGATCAGGTATGATCTGAACTTGTCAAAAGCAAACACCACTGCCAACATCTCTTTATCAGTCACAGTGTAGTTCAGTTGAGCTCCACTCAATGTACTAATCACGTAGTAAATTGGGTGCATTATATTTTCCTTCTGTTGTCCCAGCACTGCTCCCACTGCATAGTCACTGGCATCACACATAAGCTCGAATGGTTTCTCCCAGTCGGGGGCAACAATGATTGGTGTTGTGACTAACCTCTTTTTCAGCTCCTCAAAAGCTACCCTGCAATCATTAGAAGACACAAAAGAGTTATCTTTTTCGAGCAACTTACACAGGGGGTTGGTGATTTTTGAGAACTCTCTTATGAAACTATGTAACTATGTCTAAGGGTTACTTGTCCCAACTTGCTCATTAACCATTTGCAATAAAAAATGAGATTATTGTAAGTGATGGATCCTTTATCTAGGAAGTGTATGGCCTCTGTGGAATCAATTTCCACTTCTAATGGTGTAAGTTTGTGAGAAGCTACGTAGATTAATCCTTGGTGAATGGCTAAAAGTTCTGTATGGGTTGGTGAATGTGCTTGGAAAAATTTCATGAACCCTAGTATCCATTTTGCATTTGCATCCCTGATTAATCCTCGTATACCTGAAAAAGAGTTAGTTCTCCTAAAATCACCATCAGTTAAGTTTGTACCATCCTCGGAGGGGGGGGGGCTGCCAGAAGATATTAATAGGAATTTTCCTAGATGTTTGTAAATTTTTTGCGAAAGAAATTTATATTCTAAGGCATGTTGGGATATTAGGGAAGGTAGGGGGAACTAATTTGTGTTATTAATGTTGTTGTTATTCATAGTGAGCCAAAGATTCCAAATAATGAAGGGAAAGAGACAAAACCAATTTGTAAGGTTAAGACGGGTCTTGACGCGGCTACTGATAGAGGGGTTTCAATTCATAAAGGAGTCTAGCCAGTCTTAATTATTGGAATTATTGACAAGAGGTGTATTAGTATTTAAAAACGAGTGCCAAATTTTTGTTGTTGTAGGACAATGGAAAATAATATGCTCGATGTCTTCTTCATGTTTACCACAACACGTACACATTGGTTCAATATTTATACCAATGTGTTGAAGGTATTTTCTTGTTGGAACTCGCTCATGATAACATAGCCATATGAAGAATTTTGTTTTATTAGGACAATTAAGAGCCCATATCCAATAAAAGTTTTTTTTTCGTAGAAGTATTGGTATGGTCGTCAAGAAGGTTATAATACCATTTGGTAGTAAAGGTGCCATTGGAAGTTTTGTTCCAGTAGATCCTATCCTGGAGGTGACTATGGGTAAGAATTAAGGAGTTGATTCTATTGGCAATTGAAAGAGGGATGTTGAAAGATATTTTATCAAGGTTCCAAGAGTTATTGTGAAGGAGAGTTCTTGTAGTGAGGAGCAGGACGCTTCTATTTAAGGGATCTATGAGGAGTTGACGAAGAGGTGGACAATTTGGGATCCAACTATAGTTCCAAATGTCAATGTTTGAGTTGGGCCCAATAGACCATGCTATACCTTTTGAGCAAATATCCCAACCAATTTTGAGGCTCTTCCAAAAGAAGGAGGGATTTTTAGTGGTATTGTGGATATATTTAGAGATGAGGAGGTTTGCCCAAGGGGAAGTGCGGGAAGTTAAAAGTATCCAAGCAAGACTTGCAAGGAGAGTTTTATTTATTGAATGGGCTTTTTTTATGCCTAGCCCCCCAAAGATTTTTCACTGGTAATAGTATTCCAATTCAAAAGGTGTAACTTTTATTTTGTCCGTTGTTCCCCAAATAAAGTTTCTAATGATTCTATCAATGTGGAGAATAATCTTACTAGGTAACATGGTAAATTGCATGATATAACTAGGAATACTAGCTAGGCAGGATTTTGAAAGGGTTGTGCGCCCCGCAATATTTAAAAAGTTTGTTTTCCAGCTGGATAATTTGTTCCTTAGGTGATCAAGGATGTAGTAAAAGTCCCTATTAACGGGGCGTCTATTATGAATAGGGAATCCCAGGTATTTTTCAAAAGTTATAGTACTTCTTATGCCTAGGTAGGTTGAAACAAAGGTAATATCATCTTTGGAATACCAGTTGATTCAGGGGAGGTTGGTTGTACTCCGGTGGTTTGAAAATGGGCCAAACCCACACGAATCAATAGCTCTCATCAAGAGCTATTGAATCATGCAAGTTTGAGTCATTAGTTCTCTCTAGATCGGACAGTGTTGAATTTCTAGGGTATTGAATTTTTAGATCTGAAATTGGTAGATTTGGGGAGGTTTTCTGGGGAATCCAAGAGTAGGATGTGGTTGAGGGTAAGAAAGCAGTGTTTGGTGAAATCTTGGGTTTGTTTGGTGGAGTTCCGCCACCGGTGAGGCGATTTCCGGAACGCGGAGGCGGTGAGTATTTGAGCGCGGCTAAGGTTTTGGGTCTAGGGAGGGAGGCGAGAGTGAGGGTGTAAGGGAGAGTGAGTTTGAGGGGCTATGGGGGGTTGGGGTGTTAGGACAGTTATATACAGGGGGGAGTGAGTTGTGGACCGTTGGATTAAAACGATCCAACGATTAAGGTTGATAGGAGATAAAACGAGGGTAAGTGGGATTTGGACGGGTTATGGGGGGACTTGGGCTCGGGCGAGTGTATAGAGAAGGGGTTTGGGCCTGGGTAATTTTTGCCCAAGTCCGATTTTAACCCTCCCATGACCAATTAACTTAATTAGTTAATTAACACTAATTCGAATTAAACTTTAAAAAAATGTAGTAACTAATTTTCATTTTATTTTTGTCTGTTATAAATTAATTGGTGAGTTAATTAAGAGCAATACTATTTAATTTAAGACTCCTAATCATTTAGAGAATAAATTTCGCAATTTTTTTAGAAAAAATGATTAAATTAAGAATTTAACCATTAGATCCACATTATGTCAAATGATCACCTTTTCATTATCATTTATTTCAATCAATTGCAAATAATGTATTAATTAGCTCTAGTTCTAGTTTAAATTTTAATTAATGATTAAATTAAAAGGTGAAATTGTTAGTTAACAATTGTAATTATTTGAAGGATAATTTTCCGTAATTTTCAATAAAATGATTGAAGTTGTGCACCTAATCATGCAACTTTAAATTATTCATAAATTAAAAAGGACAAATTATGTTTTTGCAATGCAAAATATTTCACAAATAACACTGAAATTCAACAAAAAATTATAGAACTAATTTATTTGTTGAATTTTGTCAGTATATGGTAGGTTAAAAATTACATGCTCACAGTCTCTTGGATGACCTCTCACCGATTGGCCTCCACCTCTAATGGACTAGCCTCCACCTCAGGCTACCTGAACCCCGCTTGTGCATGTGGTAGATCCATCCGTGTCGGAATCATGGCAGAGTACCCAGCTGTGGTGTATTTCTCTATGAAATGGGGTAAAATTTTGCGACATGCCTCAGAACCCCACATGTATAACAAGCCTTTGCTTGAAGTGACTGCTAACCCTGGAACTATCCTTGTTGGCCTAAATAAACACCCTGGAAACTTTGTATCAAAGGTGCACTAATTGGAGATAGAGCTGCAATATATGCTAGCTGCTCATAACAAGGTCCGCAAGCTTTGTGACTACTTGAAGCACCATGGGTGACCTATAGAGCTGAATAAACTAGGATGTAGGACGACCTCTACCAAAGGATTCCCTGCTCCAAATTTGGCACCATTGAATCCTCCAAAATAACGGGTCCTCTTGTCAAATATTGTCTCCCTAGCCTGGTCTCTGATGCACTTGATCCTACTGGCAATCTTTAATGCTCGAGTAAAAGACATCTCATCCTCGATATCTCTGCCATCTGAAGTTTAATGCCATTGGTAAGATCATCGATGAACCTCCGCAACTTCTCCCTCTTAGTAGGGATAAGGATACTTGCATAACATGATAGATCCAAAAATTTAATCTCATACTAAGTAACCATCATGCTACCTTGATGAAGACACTCAAACTAACTACGAAACTCCTCTCTCTAAGTAAATGAAATAAAGTTCTCTACCAACAACTATGACAATTGAGCCCATATGAGAGGAAGTGATCCTGATGGCCGGCCCTCCGCATACACCTGCCATCACCTCTTGGCAAAACTATAAATCAGAAATACTATAAAATCAACTCTGTTGGTCTCCACTATACCTATTTTGTGAAAATCTCATAGCAATTGTCTAAGAAGTCTTGGGGTTCCTCGTATGGTGTATCACTAAGGTGAGGGGGAGACAACTTGGTGAACCTATCCAACCTCTTCAGCTCATCAACTGACATTGCGGGTCTCTCCCCTGGATGTGTAGCAATAATAGAATGAACTACCCCAACTAGTAGAATTGTTGTATTGAAATAACCATGAACCATCTACTCTAGAGTGTGAGTAGCCAGAGTCTGGGCTCCTCCTTCGGCCTCAGAAATGGCTGGTGCCATACGAAACACACCGGCCAGAGCCATACTCTCCATGAGACCAACTATGCGGTCTAAGGCATCTTAAAACCTAGGGTAGCAATGAATCCCTCTAGGGCCTGAGCTGGTCCTACTGGCTCGGTCATACTAGATCTCATCTTCCTACTCTATTTGAGGCTCAACAACGGGTGTTGTTGTGCGTGCTCCAGGCCGAGCTTTGCCTCTACCTCAAATCTAGCCCCTACCCTTGTTAGTGGTTGTAATCTAGGTCTCCGGCTCCTGATTATCTGCGGATGATGTACGCGCCCTCATATCTGTTAGAGAATAAGATAATAATGATTCAAACATAATGATAGAAAATAAAGAAAGTGAAGTGCCCTAAAGCCTTATATCCTCTAGAAGATAAGTACAAAATTTCTTTACCGATCCTCAAGATTCTACTAAGATTGTTTATGACTCGTGAGACCTATGAAATATAGGGCTCTGATACAATTTTATCACGACCACAAATGCCAACCAATCGAAGTCGTGAGTGATTTCTCCTAACATCACTTTCTAGGAAAAACAACACACAATAGAAAACACTAAAGAACTGTAATAAATAACTAATAACATGATAATAATATAGTGTAAAAGAAGTTCTAGAATAAACATGATAATTCGAAAACAACATCTTACACAAACCACCCCAAGATGTGGAGTCACAAGTACATGAGATTCTAGAAGTTTCAAACCGGAGAGCTTTCGGGTTGATTTGGACCCTTGATTCATGCCTTAGAAGTTTTAATTTGAAATTATTGACCAAAGTTTGACTTTTATGAAAATGGCCCCAAAAATGTGCTTTTATGGCTCTGATAGCTTTGTATCGTGATTCCTGACTTGGGCGTATGCCCGAAATTGATTTTGGAAGTCCGTAGGATGATTTATGTTGATTTGCCGAAATTTGGGAATTTGAAGTTGAAAAGTTTGACCTTAGGTTGACTTTTAGATATCGATATTGGAACTTATATTTTGGGACCTGGAATAGGCCCGTTATGGTATTTAGAACTTGTCTGCAAAATTTGGTGTCGTTTGGAGTTGATTTGACAAGGTTTGGATGCTTAGTTGTAATTCTAGAAGTTCTTGAAAATTTCTTTGAAGTTCATGCTTTTTATAGTTCAATTCGTAGTTTTCGATGTTTTATTGTATTTTGATTGTACGAGCGAGTTCGTGTGATGTTTAAAGACTTGTGTGGATGATTGGTTTGGAGTCCTGAGGGCTCGGATGAGTTTCTGACATGTTCTAGAGGGAGTTGGACTGAAAATGGCTAAATCTGGTGTCTAGTGCTCTGGTGTCGCAAATGCAAAGACCAGGGTGGCATACACGAAGTGACAGAGGAGGGGAAGTTTTTGCAGATGCGACTGCACCTTCGCATTTGCAAAGGCAACATAAATTGGACAGTGTTCACAATTACAAAGAATTGTTCGTTTTTGCTTTGAAGGACAGTTCGCTATTGCAAATCCTTTTCTTGCAATTGCGAGATTTCAGGAGGCTTTCAGGATTCGCAAATGCGAGCCCTAGTCCAAAATTGTGGTGGTTCGCAAATGGAAACTCTGTGTTATAAATGCGACATCTGCAGCTAGTTAAAGGGATGGGAGACGGGATTTTGAACTCATTCTCTCATTTTTTAACCCTAGTCTTACGCCCCACAGTATTGCGATGATGTTACGCTCCACAGTATTATATTACGACGATGTTACACCATGTAGTATTGTACGGTCAATTTTTCGTAAGATACAGTTCAAGGACAAGATTATTTGGAGATTATAAGTATTATACTATTTCAAGCAAGTGAGAAGTAAATCCGTGAAGGTGAGAGGGTAAGCGAATCGAGAAAATGAGTTTCGTCGAAGTTTGACATTTTTGGATAAAATAAAGGCCGAGCTATAATACCCAGTATTATGGACTAGTGTCATATAAGGTACCACATGACCATGATAGTGAGGTATATAAGATATGTTAAAAGTGAGTAGTATTTTAAGTAGTTTAAGATAATTCTTAATTATGTGGATAATTGGATAATTAGTGATTTTAGTGGGAGATCAACTAATTAATTAGTATATTTGGGATAAGTCTAATCCCCTCCCAACGTGGCAGAAACCACCCCAAAATTAGTCACTCTTATGTTTTTTTGGAAAGGTGTCACAATTAAAGGATTATGTGGCTTAGTCATCTAAAGTGTGGGGCCCACACCCACTTATATAAAAGGCCTCTCAAAACCACAAAATTGAGGCTTATGACTACATGTAGTAACAGATGGAATTCAAGGATTTCATATGAACCCTCAAAATGCTTGGTAGATTCTAAGGGAGTACAGTGCCATATTTCTCAAGAATATCATATGGATTTTTCTCTACTTCGATTCGCCGTAACATGTTTCGTCGCAATTGGTGTGTATTAGAGGGATTTTTTAAGAGAAACGCTCAGGTATGTTAAGGATATCCATTCTTTCTTTTGGCATGATCCATGCAACGATACGTAAACGTAATTTTATTCCATAAGTGTTTCTGCTCTTAGCAATTAAGGATGTCTATGTTATTCATTCATGTAAAATGATATTCAAGCATGTCTAAATATGTTCCTAAGTCTCTATTGAGGTATTTGATAAAGATGTTATTGTTCATAATATATTAATACATGTATCTTTATGCATATGCATTTACCATCGAGCTACGGTCGATCGGGCAGTCATGCATTTACCATCGAGCTACGGCCGGTTAGGCAGTTACATATTTACCACCATGGTACGGCCGGTTGGGTAGTCATACATATTCATTTACCATTGTGCTACGGCCGGTTGGGCAGTCATGCATCTTCATTTACCAGCGTGCTACGGCCGATTGGGCAGACATGCATTTACCACCGGGCTACAACCGGCCGGGCAGTTACCATTGGTTGGCAAGTCATACATTTACCACCGTGCAACGGCCGGTGGAGCAGTTACCACTGATCAGTTGAACAGCCATGCATCATACAATATGGGTGATAGAAATAGTCTCAAAGAGAAGCATTATATATTTAAGTATGATACGTATGCATATACAGTGGCACTTCAGAGATTAAAGTTTATTCTTATATGTCTTTAAGTAATGTTGACTCATTATTATGTTTCAGTTCCACCTTACATACTCAATACATTCTTCATACTGACGTCCTTTTTGTTGTGGACGTTGCATTCATGCATGCATGTATATATAATCAGTTCGACGAGCCCTCATAGTAGACGAGGGTAGCATTCAGCGAAGGATTGGTAAGACTCAACCTGATTCGGATTGCAGCTAAGTGTATGAGTCATCGTGTTAGAGTTTTGCTACAGACTTATGGGTAGGCTGGTACCCTATCCCATTTAATGTCAAATAATCTTAGAGGCTTTATAGACAGAGGTTCATTTTGTACAGTATGTCAGAGGCCTTGACGACCCATATGTATTCATGTTTTAAGAACGATGGTTCATTGATACAATGTTTTTCCACTTATAGTTATATATTATAAGTTGTGGCTATGTTGGCCCATGATAGTTACCAAAGGAATGAGTTTAGCCAACCCGACCAATGTATGTTCTAGTTTTGATAGAATGATCATGAGTTACAGAGTGGTTCGCTCGAGCTAGCACGACACCAGGTGCCGGCCACGCCTCCCCAGGTTTGGGGCGTGACACCTAGACTCTGTAGGAGGCGATTTGGGGAGGGGATTTTCACCTACAAACCTTGAGTAAGTGATTTTAATCTATTTCTAATCATATTCCAACACATCTTATATTTTGATATCAAAATCATGGGAATCAAATTGAAAATTTGTGAAGCTTCGTCAAATTTTTAAAAAATAAGAAATTGAGTTTTGAGAGTCGATTTGGACTCGGATTTTTGAAACTAATCACATATATAAACTCGTAGCTTCATGGGTACACGGAATCTACCATTGGACCTGTGTTTTGACGTACGAGCCCCGGGTTGACTTTTGTTGAATTCTTGGAAAAAGTATAAAGAATTTAGTTTTATCTACTGCAGTTGAATTCCCTAGCATTGTTTGATGATATTAAGTTGATTTTGGCTAGATTTGATCCATGTGGAGGAGAATTTTATGGGAAAAGCTATTTCAGAGTGTTGACTTGGCCTAGTTGAGGTACGTGTTTTGTCTAACTGATNAATACTAAACTGGTGTTTAATCAAGTTTCTCAAGACTTTTGAATATCAAGTTGTGTTGTTTAACTAATTCTACTCACAAAATAATCAACTAGTAATTAATCTAACAATTTAATGTAAACAATAATATTAAAGGTCTAAGGTAATGGTTTCCCCCGTTGGTGAATTCTTTCTCGGATACTTCTTATAGCTTAATTAATAGTCTCAATCAATCATAAACTCTCAATCTACAATAAATCTCTCTCGAGTAATTATGATAATTTACTAGACGCACTCTCTC
>ML313005.1:3431-96735 GCA_005239505.1 Nicotiana paniculata | reverse complement strand
AAGGAAGAGAAGAGAAGAAAAACTAGGTAGAAGCCTCCTTCAGCGTGGTGTGTGTTCCTCCACTTCCAAATCCCCTCACGTGAATATCCATGAATCACAATTCACTCAAAGTTGTGTTTTTGGGTGTATTTATAAGTTTGGGACAAACCCTAACCTTGTAGGAGACTTCTATTCAAATCGGGAAACACTTAAAACCTTCAAAACTCGGAATTGACAGGACAGGGACCCAATCGTTAAGCCCCAAACGCCCCCTGATAGGCTGGGCAGGCTTGGCGTTAGGGGCCAAACGCCCCACTATCGCCAGGGTCAGTCCTTTTCGAATCTTGAGACAGGGACCCAGGCATTAAACCCCAACACCCACTTATAGCCTGGGCAAGCCTGGCGTTGGAGGCCAAACGCTCCACTAACGCGAGGGTCAGCCTAGCATTAGGGACCAAACGCCTGGCTAACGCCCGTGTGTTTCTTTTTCGACTCTTTAGCATATTTTTGATGTTTATGCATCCGTTTAGCTCGACTTCCATCTCCAATTCACCTACACATGAAATAGACTCCATTATGCACATATAACGTGTATTTTTATCATTAACGCACACAAAATGTAAGGTATATAATGCTTAAAACCATGAATTCTAGCCACGCATCACCTTCTCAGTTGTCTTTAAATGTAAATAATTACTTTTCTCGATCATTCTACCACTTGCTGCATGGATACTTGGCCTATCTTAGTTCCCATGAATATGGGAGTTCCCTGTAACTCATATGATCTCAATTATCAACTTTTGATTGATTTTTTTTTCTTCTTCCATTCATTACCTACGATTGGTTCCACTTTCTTATGGAGTTCATACAACATTATAGTGAGACTGCTGTTACAAGACCATTTCTACTTTAGGTCACTATGCTTATGTTGAAGCTTGCTTCCTTATTTCCTCAGCTAGTCTTTCATTGTAGTACTTAGGGAAGAACTTATAACTCTTATAAAGCTGAGCCCTTGTTACATTGTATATCCCACTGCATTTCTGATGTTCTTACTCACCTATCATTATCCTTAGTTACTTACCTCCATGCCCTTGTGCTTGTAGGGTTCCTTCTGAATTGAAATTTCAGTTGTCTCCATTGTGGCACTCTTTTTTATTTCATTAACACTTATATTGTACCTTCTACTACTCCAACTCCTGTCTGAATATTTCTCGAGGATTACGATTTTGTATCTAAGAAAATGAATTTCCTATGCTGCGTTTCACTACGTTTATCTTGCATGATCTACTAATTTTCCTATATCCTCCTATCTAGCCATAACTAGGCTCTTCCTGAATAATCTATTGACTACCCATTGGTCCACTCTCATATCTTTATTTTATGTAACGCCTCTTCGGTTATGTCCTTTGTCTTAAGTTACCTCTTGTACGAGATCCTTATGTATCAAATTTTAATTCCCACTTATATATGAATATCATCGAGCGCGAAACTCTTATTGATTCTCCCCAACATCATGCTTGCATAATGTTCTGAAGTTATTTTATATTTGTAGGATATGAATAAATCCAATCTTATTCCTTTCACCTTTTTACCACATTCTTCTTTTACCATTCCATATTTACCTCTTCATCTTTGGCATTTTGTTTCTACATCTTCACAGGTATTACTCGCCTTGCGGTAACCCTTCTACACCAGGTATAATTGAATTTCGTACACAGAAGGGTGACACGTGGTATAACTTGCACATTTAGTCCCTTAAGCTTAAATCTTCTCGTAGTGCTTGCTTTAGGGAAGCGTCTTCGTGTTTACTATCACCAACTCATTTCTAGAAATGAGGGCATGGCTTTATGGCTTACACTTTTGTATTGTCTCAAGGCCTGTCTCTTTTCATTTTTTTTCCTTCACTTGACTATAGACTTTATCATTATACCATATTCTGATTTACCGCTATCAGTAATTTATCACCTCTTACTCATAATGTTTCATTTACTCTCTTCTTATACTCATGATAATATCTCTCTCTATCGCCCTATTATAAATACTTCAACATGGCGTTCATTCACATTTATCCCCCCTTCTTCATATCATTGGCTCTTCGGGACGCCTAAAATTCTTCTTCTTTTTTTTTAGTAGTGGCTGGAGTCATACTAAGGCAAATATTTATCCCTTCTAGGATCCTAGTGCCTATGTTCGGAAATTTCTGAATATTCTAGTATTCATATCTTACTGTTCTATTTTACAGTGACCATTAGGCTATCTCTAAATGAGAACTATTACCATGTTCTGTGCTACCCTTCAAAAATGTTAAACAATGATAACAATTTGTCCATAATTTTTTGTTACTCTAATCCTAGCTGGATCCTGATATCCTATCCTTCTCTTAAATTATTTCAGTTAGCTCCCATAGGGCATAATTGAGATTGGTATGGTCAATTGTAGATATCCTTGTTACCATTGAAAGTAACTAAAAATGCTTATATTTCTCTGCCAGAATTATAAATACTGATAATTTTTATTAACTTGGCACCTCGTACCATTCTTTATCTTGCTTCTTTTTACTAGCTAAAACGCCTATCTACCTTCTGATTATCTTATTTCTTTTTACCATATGGGTAGATAGATATTCTTTCCTTAGAGCTCCTTATTAAGAAACTAACACACCTTAGTACACACATGATCTGCTGAAGCCCAACATTTACCCATCATAAGAATAATGCAAAATTGAGTTCCTCTGGGTCAACTCTTCCACAACCACATTGCAATCTCTTACCATCCATCTTTATAGATGTATTCATCGTCGTATTATAAATAAGATAGAATTGAGGAAATTGAGTTCTTATGATTGAGCTCTACCACACGATCTAGAGTAAGAAGAAAGAGTAACAGTCCTAAATGCCCTGTAGCTTCTTGCTTATAAGTGTGGTGCACAACACACCCATAAATAAGACTCTACTAGAAACGGCTCATAGACAACCCCAAGGATAGACCTGCTCAGATACCAAGTTTGTCACGACCCAAACTGGAGGATCACGACCCAAACTGGAGGATCACGACTAGCACCCGGTCCATACTTGCCGAGCACCAACGTACATTTTATCTAACCTTCTTATTATGTTTAAAGAATAACGAGGTCAATATAAATGGTAGATATGGATCACGAACATACATCACATGGGATTATAAGATTGCTAAGAAACTACATAAAAGGTACGAGCTACAACACTACCATGATAGACTATACAACAAAAATTAGCCAACAAGGCATACCAAACTATACATGAGTCGACACCTGTTGAGCCTCTAAAGGAGCATAAGTGATGCAACATAGCTGAAACAGGGCCCCAACTTACCCATATTATCTATAAAAAAAATTCATACCAAGACCACAGCAAGTCCGGAGAAGGGATATCGCCTATAACTGCTGAACTGGAAAGCCTATTATGGTGGGGGAGTTTTGTCTACCTGTCTATCAGGACCTGCAGCACAACATGCAACGTCTACAAATAAAAGGACGTCAGTACGAATAAAGTACTGAGTACGTAAGGCAAGAAAGCATAAATATGAACAGTAATGTAAAGAGATATGTAAGAGATACAACCTGTAGCATTTGAGTGCTTCTAAGAGACATTAACATGAAATGCATGATACATATATACACATAATCTTTTTAAAAATCCGCTCTGTGGGCATCATCATCATTATCATATAAAATTCGCTTTTGTGGGCATTATCATCACCATATCATACCCGGCCTCAAAGAGTACTCGGTAAACCCAACTGATCAGTGGTTACACAATAGGTGCCATACCCGGCCGACTATAGTGCGACTAGGTAGAGTAAAATATATACATATATATAATGCATGCAGGACTCATTAGAATCATGTTCTGAACATTTCGGAGCGACGTAAGGTCAATATTTTCCGTACACATCATTAGGGCTAACTCTTCATCGAGAATCTTATAAGAATCCGGAAGGGAAACAATGCAAGTACTCCTAGCTTCTAAGAGTAGAGTATCTTTGGAAGATCGTTCATGGAATTATGTACAATCGGAGTCGTGCAAAAGAAGGAAAGATATAGTCTCACATACCTTGTATACACTGCCCCAACCTCAAGCTACGCAAATATCACAACTCCTTAATCTACAATAAGAGAAACGACAATATCGTTATCGTTTAAGCGTCATAACTATTATGTATAGACCACAACCTATTTTATGATGAAACGGACATCACCTCCCCTATTTATATGACTTCAAACAGGTCAAAACAATCACCAAACATCCCAAACAACATCAATCATATTGAGCCTCCCAAAATAGTCGACACACAACCTAATCACTTCACACATAAGATGACCACCATAGTCGTGTCAAACGACCCGGAAATGTTACAACGAATGACCAGCTAAGAACCCTACATCCACATGGGTTTTCTCCATATTATTCCTCCTCCAAAACTCCACAAAACAGTAGTAAAACACGCAGCTCAACAACAATATAAAACGGTCCACTACAAGTCAAATAACTCGAACTCACGGCTTCCGATCACCGTCCTGTGAGTTCTAACTATTAGGAAACATATTTATCAACCTTCCTTGATATTTAAAAAATTAATTACAGATATTATACGTCTCTTAACTGTGAAGTACCATCCAAAACTCTAACTACAAAGAAAAAAGAGGGGAGGTATAATGACACTTACGTCGTAGGGATCATTTTGATGTTATTGCTTCTCGATTTCTTGCCCAGAATGATAATCTTCTTTGAAACCCTAGAAGATAGATTGGGGTTATGTTTATGGGTGTTATGTGGTCTTTTTATGATGAATAATGAAGAGAAAACCGACCTAAGGTTTATATATATAAAGTTTGGAAAAGTCAAAGAGGTGCTAGCTTGGCACCCTAGGATTGGTCCATCTTCGGACGTTTATATCTTTTTATCCTGATGTCGTATGAAAAAACGGTTAAGATAGTTGGAAACTAAATTCCAATACCTTAAATTTGGTATATTATATGTCTCAATAAGACCTCATATATCACATGAAATGTATTTCTCAAAAAGCTCTAGTGAACCACCTACTTGTCACTTATAATGTTTGCGCAGTCTCGCAAAACTGCAAATATCTCTCTACTCCTACGTTGTATCGATGAACGGTTTAATGAATTGGAAACTAGACTCATAGATATTAAATTTGGTTGGTATATCATCCAATAATTCCAAGTATATTGGGAGAAAATCTCAGTTACATTTGACCTAATTTTAAGCACATTATGAGTGTAACTTGTGAAGACCTTTGCCAACATTTGTTCCACAACTTGCTTGACTTCAAAATGTAGAACACAACTGTCATACGATAAAAATTAACTCATAACATAACCTCCTTATCATGTAATGAACCATAGTCTCACCTTAAAGTACATGTTATAACATTCCAAACTCATCGACTTTCGACGAAACCTATTTTCTTCAATTGGTTTAGCTTCTAAGCTTTACGACACTCTTTGTACTCGTTATTCATGATCTTAAATATTTTTAACCTCCAATGTAACATGATTAACTCACTTTATATTTCATAAAATATAATGTTATTTCTGAGCTTACATCAATTGGGTTACAATGTACTCTCACGTACGAAAACATGGGGTGTAACAATCATAATCCTTGAGATGCTCCAACCACCTCATCTGACGCAAATTCATATCCTTCTGCTTAAGCAGATGCTGTAAACAACAATGATCATTGAAATCTCACAATGCACCCCATAAAAATAATGACGCCAAATCTTCAAGGCATGGAATGTAGCTGCTAGCTCAAGATCGTGCATTGGATAATTTTTCTTGTGCACCTTCAAATGTCTGGATGCATAGGCTCCTACTATCCTGCATCAAAACCGCTCCAAGGACAACTCTCGAGACATCAAAGTAAATTGTATAATAACCTGAACCCGTAGGCAAAACCAACACCGGAGCTGTAGTCAAAGCTGACTTGGGCTTCTGAAAGCTCTCCTCACACTCCTTAGTCCACCTGAACTGAGCACCCTTCTGGGTGAGTCAGGTCATAGGTGCTGCAATAGATGAAAATCCCTCTACAAAACATCGATAATACCCTACCTAACCAAGGAAACTACGAATCTTGGTAGCTGATGACGGTCTAGGCCAACTCTATGTTGTCTCTATCTTCCTTGGGTCAACCTGAATACCCTCACTAGACACCACGTGCCCAAGAACGACACTGAATCAAGCCAGAACTCAAACTTCAGAAATTTCGCATACAATCTCTTCTCTCTCATGGTCTGAAGCGCAACTCTCGAATGCTGATCATGATCCTCCCGAGATCGGGAATACAACAAGATATCGTCAATAAACACGATGATGAAAGAGTCCAAATAAGGTCGGAATAAACTGTGCATCAAGTGCATAAAGGCTGCTGGGGCATTAGTCAGCCCAAAAGACATAACCACAAACTCATAATGACCATATGTAGTCCTGAAAGTACCCTTTGGAATGTCTGGACCCTCAATCATCAACTGATGATAGCCGGAATGCAAGTCAATCTTGGAAAATACCCTAGCACCCTGAAACTGATCAAACAAGTCATCTATACGAGGCAAGGGATACCGGTTCTTCACCGTAACCCTGTTCAGCTGCCGATAATCAATATACATACGCATAGAACCATCCTTCTTCTTCACGAACAACATTGGTGCACCCAAAGGTGACACGCTAGGCCGAATAAAACCCTTACCTAGGAGTTCCTGAAGATGCTTCATTAATTCCTTTAGCTCCCTAGTGCCATACGATAAGGTGGAATAGAAATTGGCTGAGTGCCTGGCACCAGGTCAATACCAAAATCAATGTCTCTGTTCGGTGGCATGCCTGGCAGGTCTGCAGGAAACACGTCCGGAAATTCACGGACCATAGGAACCAAATCAATAGCGGGAGTCTTACCACTGACATCCCTCACAAAATCTAGATACGATAAACACCCCTTCTCAACCATGCGCTGAGCCTTCATGTAGTAAATCACCCTGCTAGGCATATACTCAGAACAACCTCTCCACTCAACCTTCGGATATCCTGGCATAGCTAAGGTCATGGTCTTAGCGTGAGAGTCAAGAATAGCATGACACGGATATAACCAATCCATGCCTAATATCACATCAAAATCGACCATGTTGAGTAACAGTAGGTCCACTCGGGTCTCCAGACCACAACAGGTATCACACATGACTGATACACACGGTCCACAATAGTAGTATCGCCCACTGGAGTCGACAAATGAACAAACGTAACTAAAGACTCACGAAGAATATCCAGAAAATGGGAAAAATATGATGAAACATAGGATTATGTAGAAGCAGAGTCAAATAAAGCCCGAGCAATTGAGTGACGGACTGAGACAATACCTGCGATCACTACATCAGAGGCGATAGCATCTGGCCTTGCTGGAAACGCATACATACGGGCCTGACCTCTACTTGCTCGACCTCCCCCTCTAAGGAGGCCTCTAGCTGACTGCGCGAGTGGTGAAGTAACTGGAGCTGAAGTCGAGGGCTTGCCCCTCTGCTGAGAAGAACAACCAGGACGACGTGGAAACTGCCTCCATATGTGCCCAAACTCGCGTCACTCAAAGCAACTCCCTGGAGCTGGAGACGATCACTGATAGAAACCCCTGGCACCAGAATGGCCACTAGAAGAATCATGCATAGAGGAACTCTGAGCTGGTGGTGATCGAGCTGCACTCTGAGCTGGGATGGCACCGAATGAAGAACGGCCTGGCTAAGAACCGCGAGGCCGATGCCCCGAAGATGCACCATTATAGGCTGGGCGGACTGATTGAGGAGGCCTGAATGAACGACCTCTACCATGCTGAAACTGCCCCCTAGAAGGTGCACCAGCAGAACCACCCGATCCATGAGGCCTATTGGCCTTCCTCTCCTCCCAGTCCTGGCGGCGAATCTACTAAATATCTCGAGCAATATCAACAACCTGCTCGAATATAGCATCTGATACCCTCTCCCGAGTCATGAAAGGGTGGAGCTGATAAGTGAGGCCATCCACGAATCTCCTAATCCTCTCCCTATCAGTAGGGACCAACTCGGTGGCATGACAAGCCAACTCTAAAAACTGCATCTCATATTGGATCACTAATAACTCCCCCGGAAGCAGCTGCTCAAAATGCCTGTGATGCTCCTCCCTGTGAGACTGGGGTACATACTTCTCCAAGAATATAGTGGAGAACTGCTGCCAGGTAAGGGGTGCTGAACCAATAGGCCTACGCCTCTCAAAAGACTCCCACCAAGTGAAAGCAACACCAGAAAATTGAATAGTAGCAAACCAGACTCCACTGGTCTCCAGAATCCTAGCAGTACGCATCATCCTCTGACAATAGTAGCACCACTGAACGTCGGAGGCTGAAGTCTACTAAATATCTCCACTCTACACTGCTCGTCCTCTAGCATAGCCGGAACCACAATGTCCCGAACTGGAGCAACTGGCTAGGTTGGAACCGTCCCCGGTGTCTGATGGCCTTGAGAAACCTGCTCAGGTGTCCGGGCAACTGGAGTCTGACATCCTCCCCCAGCCTGAGAAGTAGCAGCATCTTCCTGAGCAAGGGTGGTACATACAGTAAACATCTGAGCCAAGGTCTCCTGAAGACCCAGAATAACAATAGGCACTATCGATGCCTAAGCTTGTCCCACTGGAGCATCTGCGGTGGGAATTTGATCCCGGGCAGTATGGGGATCAACTGGTAGTGCCCTTGCTGCTGCACGGGATGACCCCCTACCTCTACCACGGCCTCGACCGTGGCCTCGACCTCTCGTTAGTCTAGCTGGTGGCTGATCACCATGATCGGTAAGGCGAACCCTCATCATCTGTGAGAGAATGAAACAACATAAGTTTAGATTTCGAGAATCAACAAAATGGCACGACAGATTCAATAAAAATGAGATTGCTCTAAAGGTTTTTGCAGCCTCTCGAAGATAAGTACAGACGTCTTTGTACCGTTCCGCAAGACTCTACTAAACCTGCTCATGACTGTTGAATCCTATGTAACCTAGGCTCTGATACCAATTTGTCACGACCCTAGGTCCTAAACCAGCCATGTTGACGCCTATCTTGGAACTAAGCTAGCCAACAATCAGATATTTACAGTTTCTCTCCAAAATCCCAACTCATTTTTAACATTTCATAAACGTAAATAAATTACTGAATCTATTAAGCAAACAAAACAGTTAAACAGTCTAAACCTACTCCGAAGAGCCGGAGTAAACATGTCATGAGCATCTAAGGAATATACCAAAAAGTATACTATTATAATACCAAACCTCGGACGAATAACTAGGTACAACATAAGAAGGGAAAACAGAGATGTTGCGGACGCTGAACAACTATCTCTATGTCCTGAACTTCTACTTCGCATTGAATAGATGGCCAACGCTCAGTATCAACACATGTATCTGCACACAGGGGTGCAGGGAGTAATGGTAGTACGCCAACTCAGTAGTAATAGAAATAAATTAAGTCTTAAGCAGTAAGAAACACATAAAATCAAATCATCAGTTCACAATACACACAACCTTTATTTCCAACAGTATATACATATATACATATACATATATATATATATACATATCTATATATATACATACATATATATATATATATATATACATACATATATATATATATATATATATACATATATATATATATATATATATACACATATATATATGAAATCAAGATGCCTTAAAAGGCAACTTCAGTAAAATCCTTTGAAAAATGTGTTTTCCATCAATTTCAAAAATAAAAACAACCGAAGGATTTATTGTAAAATGAAATAAATCATAAGTAGCTCCTCGGGCCAAAACATGCATCATAAATCGCCCCTTGGATAGAGCATCACTCAACATACCTCACAGTCACTCAGTATCAGCCCCTCGGGAAACCTTACTGACACTCATGCTTCCCAATCACTCGTCACTCGGCACTCGCACTCAGTAGGTACCTACGCTCACTGGGGGTGTATACAGACTCTGGAGGGGCTCCTTCAGCCCAAGCGCTAATATCAATCCACCTCATGGCATATAATATCCTCACAACCAGGCCCTCGGCCTCACTCTGTCAGAAACTCTCAAAAGCCCCTCGGGCGTATTAGTAAAACAGGGTGCTCACCCAAAACATCAATTTATAATTAAAAATAGTGTAAATAAGGCTGAGTTTTGAAATCAGTCAAACATAACATGACTGAATGTAAATCATAAGTCAACATAGTGAGGGAAATGAGAGTAAAAACAAAAGCCCCCATGGGCTTTAAACAAGTCGGCACGAGGCCCCAAACATGGTTTATAGCCTAAATATAGCAATAATTTACAACACCATTTAACATACAATTTAGAGCAAAATATGCAACCAAATAGTTGTCGCGGAGAGGACCAAGTCCAATACAAAAATCAGTGCATGCCACACACTCGTCATCCGACATATGCGCCATTCTAAAAAAAGTGAGAAATATGATGTCCGGGGTTTCATACCCTCAGGACAAGATTTATAGCCATTACTTACCTCTACCGGGCCACAATACTAATCGGTGATGCTCTTGCCCATCGAGTCGGCTCCCGATTGCTCCGAATCAAGCCAAAACCAGATTAACATCATCAATATACGCTCAAGGAACAAAACCCAATCGAAGGCTATCAATTTTAAACACAATTCCCGAAATTGACCAAACCCGAGCCTCGGTCCCACATCTGGAATTCGATAAAAATCGCGTCACAAGAATCCTTATTCCTTCCCGAGTCCACACATACAAAATGTATCAAAATACGACCAAAAACAACTCCCAAATTCCTTAATTACAAGTCTCAATTTTTCCTAAGCCGTAAACCCCCAATTCATGCCATTAATTCACAAATTCAAAGCCTAATCCGTCAGAAAATAACATAGAATCGAGTTTATAATCCGGGAAATTTACCTGCACTGAAGACTCTCGAATTTCTCCTTCAATTTGCTCCCAAACTAGCTCAAACCGCATGCAAAAAGAAGAAATGCCAAAATTTTGCGGAGGCACCTATTTATATTGTCTGCCCAGTTAATCCGCACCCCCGGACAATTCTTCGCACCTGCGCTCTCAAGTGCGCACTTGTGCAATTCCATTAAAAGTCCAATTCTCGCACCTGGGGTAGATCACCGCAGGTGCGGCCCAAGCCTCGCACATGTGACTTCCTCCAGTCTGACCTCTTTTTGCAGCATCACACTTGCGGCTTCCCATCCGCAGGTGCAGCCACACCAGTAACATGACACCAGCAACAACTTTGCTGTAATTTCCTAAGTCCAAACCTCTGTTAACCATCCGAAATCAACCCTGAGCCCCTCAGGGCCCCAACCAAACATACCAACACATCCCATAACCTTATTCGAACTTAGTCAAGCCTCCAAAACACCAAAAACAACGCAAAAACACCAAAATCACATCAAATTCAAGCCTATGAACTTTGAAACTTCTAAATTTCATCAAGGATGCCGAACGATACAAAACACATCCGATTGACCTAAAAATTTGCACACATATCCAAAATGACATTACGAACCTTCTCCAACTTCTGAAATTCCATTCGGACTCCGATAGCTCATTTTCCCCTGCCGATCGAAAATTTCCAAAAACTAACTTTCGTCAATTCAAGCCTAATTCTACACCGGACATCAAAAATTCATTCATAACACACTCCGAAGTCTCGAATCACCTAACAAATATATCCGAGCCATAAAATCTGATTTCGAGGTCGTTTACCAATAAGTCAACTCCCAGTTGACTGCTTTAACTATTAAGCTAATTTAAGAGACTAAGTGTCTCAGTTCTCACCACTACCACTCCGAACCCGAACCAACCGAACCAACACAAAATATATAGGATAAGCAACATATGATAAAACAAAAATAGGGGAAACGAGGGTAATCTCACGAAATGACCGACCGGGTCGTTACAGGAAAGCATGAATACTTAAACAAGATTATTGGGTGTTGCAGAGATTTTGTAATGAGTTAATTAGTGAAATTTGGTGGATGTGAGTGCATTGGTTATTTTACTTACTATAATGAGAGAGTTGAGTCAATATCAGTAGATAATCATATCTTCGGATTATCTTTGACTCCCACTTACTTCTAGTTCTTATATTATCAGTTCAGGTTCAACTTTCAGTTATTCTTGTTGCCTTACATACTCGGTACATTATTTCGTATTGATGCCCCTTTTGCCAAGGACGCTGAATTTCATGCCTACAGGTCCTGATCGACAGTTGAACAGACCCTCCTAGCAGACAGAACATTTGTTTGGTTGGTAAGCTCCACTTCCTTGGAGTTACCAGGTCTAGACCTTGGAGTCTATTTTATATATACAAATTTGATGGGTAGGTCAAGTCCCCGTCCCAACCATGGTATATTTGAGTTATCTCTAGAGTGTTGTAAACAATTCCTGTATATTTTGTGTAGCGGTAGATGATCATGGCGTCTTTTTCTGCTAGCACAATTACATATATCATCTTTTGGGTATTCTTACACCTTAGATGACAGAGACGTCATTTTTCGATGATGTAGAATATGGCCTCATCGGCCTTAGTCGAGGGTTACTGCTCCAGAGTTCACAGTTACAGAGTGGTACGCTCGGGCCAAGTATTGAACCGGGTGCTAGCCACACCTCTTTAGGTTTAGGGCATGACAAACTTGGTATCAAGGCAGTTCTATCCTAGGGAGTCTACAAACTGTGTCTAGTAGAGCCTTGTTAGACCCCCGAAGTAATAGAAATCAACATAGGCTAGCAAACAAGAAAAAAAATATAACATGATATAGGGACCACAGGATTCGATAATAGTCGACATTGTAAGAATTACAGAAATCGTGTTCCGAAAATGATAGAATGGACAATGAAAGAATAAGCTTTAAAGGCAATTCAGAAAGACGCTTCCTAAAGTAAGAAATGTGAGCAAAGTTATGCTTAAGTGGCTGAGTGTGCCAGTTACACTAGGTGTCACCCTCACATACAAGAAATTTAGTTATCCCTGGTATAGAAGGGTTACTGCAAGGCGAGTAAGAGTCAGTGAAGATGTGGAAAAATGAAAAATATGAAGAGGTAAAGGAAGAATGCGGTAAAAAGTCGAAAGGGGTGAGATTGCATTTATTCAGATCCTACATATATGTTATGACTCAAGAACATTATACAAGAACCATCGCAGGAAGATACAGTAAGGGTTCCCTCCCAGAATGTCATTGATAAATAAGTGCGAATGAACACTTGATACACAAGGAGCCAGTGTGAGAGGTAAGTTAAGACAAAGGAAACAACCCAAGAGAGATTATGCAGTATATAGATATGAGAATGAACCAACGAGTAGTTAGTAGTTGATTTAGGAAGAGCCTAGTTATGGCTAGACAAGAGAATACAGATAAACCAACATCTCATGCAAGATAAACCTAGTGAACCCCATCATAGGGAATTAAGTCTTGCAGATACAACATCTTAATCATTGAGAAACATTTAGATAGGAGTTGAGGTAGTAATATTTTCTGTAAAAGTGTTACGAAAACAAAGGAGAGTGCGACGGGGGAGAATTTTTTTTTTTTTTTAGTTCAGTAGTAACCCTGTGAAAACAAGGGCATGGAGGTATGTAGATAAGGATATTTATAGGTAAGTATGAACATGAGAAAATTCATCAGGTATAAGATGGGATAAGCTCAGAACTTCACAGGAGTGAGAAAGTTTTCCCTAAGTTCTACAATGAAAGACTAGTTGAGGAAATAAGGAAGAAGTCTTCAACATAAGCATAGTTACCTAAAGAAGAAATGATCGTGGAACAATAGTCTCACTATAACATTGTATGCACTCCATAATAAAGTGGCACCTATCGTGACCAATATATGGGAAGAAAAATCAAAAGTAATATTCGTGATCATATGAGTAGCACAATATTCAAGAATTGTGTGGGAACTAAGATATTCATGCAACAAGTGCCAGAAAAACCCAGATGCGTAATTGCTTACGTTTAAAGAAAGCTGAGAAGGCACGAAAGGAATTATTCGGTAAATGAACCAAATATAGATACATTATGAACGCACTTTAGAGTCTGAGGACTATCCATTCAACATATATGTTGTCATTCATACAACTATTGGAGTGTCCAGTATAAGTTAAAAGAAAGAAGTGGGTCAAGATCATAGACAACATTTTGAGTTGTTAGAAGATTATATCATGGATATTCCATAGCATCCATGAAAGGATAAAGTTATAATTAATACCATGAGGCGCTGATTGAATGATAACTGAAGCCTATGTGAAGGGTGATCAGAAGGAAGAAGAAACTAAAGAGTTATATCAACAAAGTAAATCAGTAGTCTAATTATTGGACCCAAAACTTTTTATAGAAATTGTGATTGAGAATATTGCAAAAGCACTCTTAATATCAGAGGTACAAGAAAGATAGTACAACAACCATATTCTATGATGGCTCTATGATAAAGCTAGTTAGAAGATTACCAGCCTTATAAGAAGTCAGTATGAAGTTCCCACTGGATTGTGTATGCACCAGAGGTGCAAGTGTTATAATAGAACTTCAAGTTGTGTATGTGAATTATACCTATGTAGAAGGTAGGTCATGAACGAGATAGAAAAGGTGAAGTAATATTTTAAGGTAAGTAAGGTAAAGGTGAACAACGCACGAGATACTCTGGTGCAGAAGGTTATGACTAGTTCATACATAAAATAGAGGGTTATAATGGATGTGATTTAGTGTCCACAAATGATAGTAGTATCGTGGGTGGAATATCTTCTAGCCTATGATTTCAAGATACCTAGAGGTCTAGTTAAGAGAGAAAGAAAGAGTTTGTAATGACCCGACCTGCCATTTTGTGTTATCGGACCCGGTACCCCTAAATGAAACTTCCCATAGCGGCATTTTACGATTTATGATTTGCGGGACTGGTGGTCCGGGATTCGGAGGTGTTTAGGGTGCAATAGGAACAATTTGTTCCTTAAGGATGGCCTTTAAGGCCAAGTTTGACTTCGGTCAACATTTTTGGTAAACGACCTCGGAATCGNGGGGGGGGGGGGGGGGGGGGGGCATTTCACCACACAATATTGAAATAAGAAGTTCCTTAAGTTCATATTTTTGTTTGGGACTTGTTTTTGTGTTATCAAGGTCCGAACAGAATTCCAAGATCGGGAATAGTTCAGTTATGTTATTATGACTTGACTGCAAAATTTGAGGTCATTCCGAGTTGTATAGGTTGGTTCGGCGCGTTGTGAGCGAAGTCTAGAAAACTATAAATTTATAAGTTTGGTTCTTGGGGTTTGGGGGTGTGATTTTGAGTTTTAGCGTTGTTTTGGGTGTTCTGAAGGCCCGAGCGAATCCGTATTATGATTTGGTACTCGTTGGTATATTTGGATTAGGGCTCGGGTGGGCCCAGGTGCCTCCCGGGTACCTAACAAGGCCAAAAACCAGCTAAAACAAATGTTGGTGTAGCTATTGCTGGTGTGACCGCAAGTGCGGTTACCCATCCACAGGTGCGGGACCGCTCCTGCGGTCACAACCTTCGCAGGTGCGGAAAACCAGGGGCCCCGCACCTTCGCAGGTGTGGAACCTTTTCCACAGGGGCGGGTCCACTGGTGCGGAAAGCCTTCCATTGGCATGATCCCCAACCCCCTCGCAATTTTCCGCATGTGCGGTTATTTTCTTGCCAGTGCAGTCCCTAGGTCGCAGGTGCGGAAACCTCTGTAGGAAGACCTCTTTAAATGGTTAAAAAACGAAATTGTCTTCATTATTTCTCATCCACAAACTCCATTAGAGGGCCTTCAAGCTTGAGCACCACCCTTACGGCCTATATAGTGCTAAGGTGAGTAATTCCTCTCTATTTTCCTAAATTTTTACATGGAATTCAACTAGAATTAATTACAAAAATATCCAAAAAACCAAGAATTTTGATAGTACAAGTTAGGGCTCTTAAGAATTACATAATTCACCCCATAATTCAATGCATTCCAGTAAAATGACATAATTATGATCCTTAGGCTTCGGGTGAGTGTTCCTTTTGAGATTTTTCGGAATCCGAGCGTGTGGGCCTGAGGTTAGATTTTTGGAATTTCTCAAGAATGTTAAATTTTGGAAAAATTAGAATAATTTCCCTACTTTGATCATGCATTGATGTCATTATACTATATTTGTCTAGTTGCGAGCCGTCGAGGGTAGATTTTCGAGATTTGTGCGCATTGTTGATCCGAGGGGTGGTTTCGTCACGCGGTGAGTCTCCTTTCCAACCGTGTAAGGGGGAAATGTCCCCATAGCTTCCTTAATTGCTATGTGTATATGTTGTGGGGAACGCGTACGTACCATGTGACGAGAGTCTGTATGTGGCTACTATATTGCTATGTCGGGTAGCTTTAAGACTCACGAGCATGCCACTATGTGCCTTATTTGTACCTTGTAAGTGTTAAGAGGTTTAATTATTGTCGAGGTGATATGGAAACATGAAACATTATGATTTAGATCCCAATTGGCTATCTGTCGTATTGACACAGTCCTGTGAGTTCAATGTTGAGTTGGTACACACATGTACTTGTATATATGCACACTTGTTATCGAGTCAGCACACGAGTCGCAGGTATGATGCGCGACAGTGGGTCAACTTATTTTTATTATTATCGAGTCAGCACACGAGTCGCATGTATGATGCGCAACCGTGGGTCAGATTATTCTTATTATATCGAGTTAGCACACGAGTCCCAGGTATGATGCGCGAAGGTGGGTCAACTTACTATTATTATATCGAGTCAGCACACGAGTCGCATGTATGATGCGCGATCGTCGGATAGCTTATTATATCGAGTCAGCATGCGAGTCGCAGGTATGATTCGCGGTCGTGGGTTAGCTTATGACCACAGTCCTTATGACCACCCGTATGACTCCGGCCGATCGTCTTGTCCTGGTATGTGTATGATCACTTGAGTTCTGAGCCACTTAAAACTCGAAGTGTCAGGTATTGGTTAAGAGAAGATTTTGGTACTTAGTTGTTCCTTTTTCAGTTAATTATCTGGTTTTCAGTATTTGCTATGTACTTTCTGCTCACTGTTTCTCATGCCTATTGCTTTAGCCATATTTCGTCATATATTATATTGCTGGACCATAGTGAGTACCTAGTCCACCTCTCGTCACTACTCTTTCGAGTTTGGGCGGGATACTCACTGGGTACATATTTATTATGTACTCATGCTGCACTTATTCTTCTTCTGTACTTGACTCTACAGGTCAGGAGGCTGGTACATCTAATATTCAGGCCGGTGTTAGATACTGACTTGAGCTGATTCAACTTTGCGGTGAGCTGCTCTTCCTGACGATCTCTGGTAGCACCCCGGAGTTTCCTTTGTCATTTTACCATCTACTTCATTCAGACTCTGGGATTGTCTATATATATGTTATCCTTGTATATTCAGAGAGTTTCCTGTGATACTCGTGACACTAGTTCCTGGCACACACGTAGCGTATATTTTGGGTTTTGGGCTGTATATTTATACATATGCGTATCTTTTAGCTCATGTATCAGATGGTTTATGTTTTATGTCACATGCTATCATCATGTTAATAATGTATTAATACTGGTAAATGTTGGAATAATTAATCAAATGGGAAGGGTAATATTTGGTGTAATTCATGTTGTCTTGCCTAACCCCGTTGTTGGGCGCCATCACGACCCGCGTGGGATTTTGGGTTGTGAAAACGTGATATCAGAGATCTAGGTTTATGTACGTCTCACGAGTCACAGGCGAACCCAGTAGAGTCTTACGGATCGGTACAGAGACATCTGTACTTATCTTCAGGAGGCTACAGGGTGTTAGGAAACTTCTACTTGTTCTTACTCTATCGTGCATCCTATGATTTACTAAATTCATTCTTCTATTCTCTCAAAGATGGTGAGGACGCGTGCATCTCATGTTCCTGATTCGGTAGAGGGTGTTGCCCCCGCCGCTCGAGTCTGTGGTAGGGGCAGGGATGGGGCACCTGCTCGTGGTAGGGGACGAGGGTGTCCCAGAGCTATACAGGTCCTGCCACCAGAGGACCTTATATTAGAGGAGCAGGGTGAGGTGTCTCCAGCAGATCTAATACCCATAAACTTTATGACGGCACCAGGCTTCCAGGCAGCCATGGGCCGTATGATGAGATTCATGGACATCATGTCCCAGGCGATTGTTTTGTTCCAGCAGATCCTTTCACTTCACAAGAGGGAGAGGGAGCCCAGACCCCTACGTCCCAGGCCGCAGCACCGACAGCAGCATTACATCCCACCCCGGGTACATTGCCCGTGGATGATGCCCAACCTGTTGCGGCAGCACTGGAGCCCAGACCAGTTGTGGGTGGCGACCAACATAAGATGTTAGACATATGGACCCGCTTACGCTCTCCAGTCTTCGGGGGTGAGCGAGGTGACGATGCCCAGGATTTCATGGACTGAACAACATGGGGCTACTAGCATCCCATGGAGTGGATTTCACTGCATTCCAGTTAGAGGTTAGAGCTCGCAGGTGGTGGCAATCATATATTCTCAGCAAGCCAGCCGATTCTCCTACTATCACTTGGGAGCAGTTCATACAGATGTTCTTTGATAGATATATTCCACCCTCTGAGAGGGAGGAGCTGAGGGGTCAGTTTGAGTTGTTATAGCAGGGACAGATGTCCGTGACGGATTATGAGGCCAGATTTTCAGAGCTGTCACGCCATGGTCTTATGATAATACCCACCGATGCTGAGAGAGTTCGGAGGTTTGTAGGAGGGTTGCATCCAGGTATTAGGTCTACCATGGCTCGAGAGGTGGATATGGGTACCCCGTACCAGCTTATGGTTGAGATAGCTCGACGAATTGAGGGATATCGATTGAGGAGTAGAGATCAGGGTCAGCCGAACAAGAGGGCCAAATTTACAGGCGATTTCATGGGTGCTCCAGCTAGGGGCGGGGGTCAGTTTGGAGGCGGTCCGTCCAGCAGGCCTTCATATGAACCAACCCACCACCTCCCCGAGGTGTCCCAGTTAGGCCCCAGTTCAGTGCCATGCTAGAGCGCTCCTATCGTCCTCTAGTAATTCAGAGTTCTCCCAGTGGTTATTACAGTCATCAGAGATCCTTCGATCCTTATTTCAGTGCTATGCCTGAGGGATCTCATCGCCCTCCGACCATTCAGGATTTGTCACTTATGAGGTGCTTCGAGTGTGGGAACTTAGGCCACATAAGGAGGGATTATCCCAACTATCGGGTCAAGGCCGTGTAGTAGGGTCACCAGCCTGCGATTTCAGCCCAGCAGTTCCACCGCCTAGAGGTTGGGGTCAGGTTGGCAGGGGCCATCCTAGAGGGGGAGGCCAGTCCATAGGGGGTCAGTCAGCTCTAGCCCGTTCTGGGGGAGCTCAGTCTTCAGGTGCTCCATCCAGGTGTTATGCTATTCCATCCAGATCAGATGCGGTGGCCTCAGACGCCGTGATCACAGGTATCATCTCAGTATGTGGTAGAGAGGCTTCAGTATTGTTTGATCCAGGATCCAGTTATTCATATGTTTCAGCCTTATTTGCTCGTTTTCTCGATGTCTCTCGAGAGTCTTTGGGATCTCCTATATATGTTTCCACTCCTGTGGGCGACTCTGTGGATTGGCTATCTCCTTATCATGTCGTGCTTGATTGCCATGCTAAGACAGTTACTTTAGCCATGCCTAATTCACCTAGGCTGGAGTGGAGGGGTTCTTCGGTTAGCACATCCAGCTGGGTTATTTCATTCTTGAAGGCTCGACATATGGTCGAGAAGGGTTGTCTAGCCTATTTTGCTTATGTGCGGGACACCACCGCCGACTCTCTGATGATTGATTGCGTGCCCGTTGTTCGAGAGTATGCTGATGTATTTCCTTCGGATCTTCCAGGCATGCCTCCGAACCGTGATATTGACTTCTGCATTGATTTAGCTCCATATACTCAACATATATCCATTCCACCGTATCGTATGGCCCCGAAAGAGTTGAAAGAGTTAAAGGAGTAGGTTCAGGAGTTGTTAGCTAAGGGGTTTATCAGACCAAGTGTGTCGTCGTGGGGTGCTCCAGTTCTATTTGTGAAGAAGAAGGATGGGTCTATGCGGATGTGTGTTGACTACCGCCAGTTGAACAAGGTTACCATTAAGAACAAGTATCCCTTGCCGTGCATCGATGATTTTTTTGACCAGTTGCAGGGTGCGCGTGTGTATTGTAAGATTGATTTGAGATCAGGGTATCATCAGTTAAGGATTCGGGCTTCAGATGTTCCGAAGACTGCTTTTCGTACGAGGTATGGCCATTATGAGTTCATGGTGATGTCTTTTGGCTTGACTAACGTCCCAGAAACCTTTATGGACTTGATGAATAGGGTGTTCAGGTCGTATATTGATTCCTTTGTCATTGTCTTCATTGATGACATTTTGATTTACTCCCGTAACCTGGGGGAGCACGAGCAGCATTTGAGAGTTGTGCTCCAGACTTTGCGAGAAAAGAAACTATATGCTAAGTTCTCCAAGTGTGAGTTTTGGTTGGATTTCGCATCATTTTTGGGGCATGTGGTATCTTGAGAGGGTATCGAGGTTTATCCTCAGAAGATCGAGGCAGCTCGGAGTTGGTCGCGTCCTACTTCAGCTACAGCGATCAGGAGCTTTTTGGGCCTAGCAGGTTATTATCGCCGATTTGTGGAGGGTTTCTCGTCTATTGCAGCTCCATTGACTAGATTGACTCATCAAGAATGCCCCGTTTCGATGGTCTGACGAGTGTGAGGCAAGATTTCAGAAGCTCAAGACAACATTGACCTAAGCACTTGTTCTAGTATTGCCATCCGGTTCTGGGATGTACATGGTATATTGAGACGCTTCACGCATTAGTTTGGGGTGCGTGTTGATGCAGAAGGGGAAAGTTGTTGCTTATGCTTCACACCAGCTGAAGGTTCATGAGAAGAATTACCATGTGCACGATTTGGAGTTGGCAGCGATTGTTCATGCTCTTAAAATTTCGAGGCATTATTTGTATGGAGTGTCCTATGAGGTTTATACAGACCACCATAGCTTGCAGCACTTATTCAAATAGAACGATCTTAATTTGAGGCAGCGCAGATGGCTTGAGTTGTTGAAGGATTATGATATCACCATTCTTTATCACCCGAGCAAGGCTGATGTGGTGGTAGATGAGAGTATGGGTAGCTTGGCTCATATTGCAGCGGAGGAGAGACCTCTAGCCTTGGACATTCAGTCCTTGGCCAATCGCCTGGTGAGATTAGATCTCTCAGAGCCTCGTCGAGTTTTGGATCATGTGGTTGCACAGTATTCGCTATTGGGAGAGATTAAGGCCCGTCGGTTCTATGATCCGTGCATGGCAGAGCTTTGGGAGACGGTGGTTTAGGGTAGGGCCAAATAGGTTACTATTAGCGAGGATGTTGTTCTGAGACTTCAGGGCCGCTTATATGTTCTTAATGTGGATGGCCTGAGGGAGAGGATTCTAGAGGAGGCTCACAGTTCTCGGTATTCTGTTCACCCTGGTGCTACGAAGATGTATCGTGATCTGAAGCAGCATTTCTGGTGGAGGCGAATGAAGAAGAACATTGTGGAGTATGTGACTAGGTTCCTTAATTGCCAGCAGGTTAAGTATGAGCACCAGAGGCCTACTTCAGCAGATGCCCATTCCTGAGTGGAAATGGGAGCGCATTGCTATGGACTTCGTGGTTGGGTTGCCTCGGACTTCATGGAAGGTTGACGCGGTTTGGGTCATTGTGGATATATTGACCAAATCGGCATATTTCATTCCAGTGGCTGGTACATAGTCATCTGAGTTGTTGGCCTAGATCTACATTCGGGAGATAGTCTGATTGAATGGTGTGCCGGTGTCCATTATATCAGATCGAGGTCCTCCGTTCACCTCGTACTTCTGGAGAGGATTGCATTATGAGATGGGCACCCAGATAGACCTCAGCACAACATTTCATCCTCATACTAATGGTCATTCAGAGCACATAGTTCCGATCTTGGAGGACATGTTCAGGGCATGTCTGATTGATTTCGGGGGTCAGTGGGAATAGTTCTTGCCTTTGGCCGAGTTTGCTTATAATAATAGTTATCAGTCCAACATTGAGATGGCACCATTTCAGGCTTTGTATGGTCGGCGATGTCGTTCTCCTATTGGCTGGTTTGAGCCTGGCGAGGCTAAGTTATATGGCACCGACCTGGTGAGGTATGCCTTGGAGAAAATGACCTTGATTCAGGAGAGACTCCGTAGAACACAGTCCAGACATAAGAGTTATGCGGATCAGAGGGCACATGATGTATCATTTATGGAGGGAGATAGGGTCCTGTTGAAAGTCTCTCCTATGAAGGGTATTATGAGGTTTGGGAGGAAAGGCAAGTTGAGCCCAAGGTTTATATGGCATTCTAGGCGTTGAAGTAAGTTTGGGAGGTTGCTTATGAGCTAGCCTTGCCTCCCAGATTATCAGGAGTTCACCCAGTTTTTCATGTATCCATGCTCCGGAGGTACCACGCCGACTTCTCTCATCTTCTCGATTTCAACATTATTAAGTTGGATGAGAGGTTGGGCTACGAGGAGGAGCCAGTTGCTATTATTGATAGGCAGGACCGCCATTTGAGGTCCAAGAGAGTTTCTGCCATAAAGGTCCGTGGAGGGGCCATCCAGTTGAGGAGGGGACCTGCGAGTCCGAGGAGGACATGCGGAGCAGATATCCACACTTATTCAGCACTCCAGGTATGATTCTAGACCCGTTCGAGGACGAACGTTTGTTTAAGAGATGGATAATGTAATGACCCGACCGATCGTTTTGCGTTATCGGACCCCATTCCCCTAAATGAAACTTCCTATAGCGGCATCTTATGATTTATGACTTGTGGGGACTGGTGGTCCGGGATTCGGAGGTGTTTAGAGTGCAATAGGAACAATTGGTTCCTTAGGATTGGCCTTTAAGGCCAAGTTTGACTTCAGTCAACATTTTTGGTAAACGATCTCGGAATCGAGTTTCGTCAGTTCCAGTAGCCTCGTGTGATGATTTTGGACCCGCGCGTATGTTCTGATAGGGATTCTGATGACCCGGGGGGCATTTCAGCGCCCAATATTAAAATAAGAAGTTCCTTAAATTCATATTTTTGTTTGGGACGTGTTTTTGTGTTATCGAGGTTCGGACGGAATTTCGAGACAGGGAATACTTCCGTTATATTAATTATGACTTTCCTGCAAAGTTTGAGGTCATTCCGAGTTGTGTAGGTCGGTTCGGCGCGTTGTGAGCGAAGTCTAGAAAACTAAAAATTTATAAATTTTGTTCTAGGGGTTTGGGGGTGTGATTTTGAGTTTTAGCGTTGTTTTGGGTGTTCCGAAGCCCCGAGCGTGTCCGTATTATGATTTAGGACTCATTGTTATATTTCGATTAGGGCTCGGGTGGGTCCAGGTGCCTCTCGGGCACCTAACGAGGTCAAAAACCAGCTAAAACAACTGTTGGGTGCAACTGTTGCTGGTGTGAACGCTGGTGCAGTTTCCCAGCCGCAAGTGCGGGATCGATCCTGCGGTCCCAACCTTCACAGGTGCGGAAACCCAGGGGCCCCCCAGCCTTCACAGGTGCAGAACCTTTTCCGCAAAGGCGTGTCCGCTGGTGCGGAAAACCTTCCGCTGGTGCGATCCCCAACCCCCTCGCCATTTTCCGCAGGTGCGGTTATTTTCTCGCCGGTGCGGGACCGCAGGTCCGGTCCCTGGGTCGCAGGTGCGGAAACCCCTGTAGGAAGACATATTTAAATGGTTAAAAAACGGGATTGTCTTCATTATTTCACATGCACAAACTCCATTAGAGGGCCGTCAAGCTTGAGCAGAACCCTCACGACCTATATAGTGCTAAGTTGAGTAATTCCTCTCTATTTTCCGAGATTTTTACATGGAATTCAACTAGAATGAATTACTAATACATCAAAAAACCCAGAATTTGGATAGTACAAGTTAGGGATCTTAAAAATTGGATACTTCACCCCATAATTTCCATGTATTACAGTAAAATGACATAATTATGATCCTTAGGCTTCGGGTGAGTGATCCCTTCAAGAATTTTCGAAATCCATGCGTGTGGGCCTGGGGCTGTATTTTTGGAATTTATCAAGAATGCCAAATTTTGGAAAAATTAGAATAATTTCCCTACTTTGAGCATGAAATGATGTCATTATACTATATTTGGCTAGTTACGAGCCGTCGAGGGTAGATTTCAGAGATTCGGGCGCATCCTTGATCCGAGGGGTGGTTTCGTCACGAGGTGAATCTCATTTCCAACCTTGTAAGGGGGAAATGTCCACGTAGGTTCCTTAATTTCTATGTGTATATGTTGTGGGGTCCGCGTACGTACCAAGTGACGAGAGTCCGTACATGGCGACTATATTGCTATGTAGGGTAGCTTTAGGACTCACGAGCATGCCACTATGTGCCTTATTTGTACCTTGTATGTGTTAAGAGTTGTAATTATTGTCGAGGTGATATGGAAACACGAAACATTATGATTTAGATCCGAGTTGGCTATCCTTGGTTTTGACACAGTGATGTTGAGTTGGTACACACATGTACTTGTATATATGCACACTTGTATCGAGTCAGCACACGAGTCACATGTATTATGCGCGACCGTGGGTCAGCTTAATATTATTATTATCGAGTTAGCACATAAGTCGCTGGTATGATGCGCGACTGTGGGTCAGCTTATTATTATTATATCGAGTCAGCACATGAGTCGCAGGTATGATGCGCGACCGTGGGTCAACTTACTATTATTATATCGAGTCAGCACACAAGTCGCAGGTACGATGCGTGATCGTGGGTTATCTTGTTACATCGAGTCAGCACACGAGTCGCAGGTATGATTCGCGATCGTGGGTTAGCTTATGACCTCAGTCCCTATGACCACCCTTATGACTCCGGCCGGTCATTTTGTCCTGGTATGTGTATGATCACTTGAGTTTTGAGCCACTTAAAACTGGAAGTGTCAGGTATTGGTTAAGAGAAGATTTTGGTACTTAGTTGTTCCGTTTTAAGTTAATTATCTGGTTTTCGTTATTTGCTATGTACTTGTTGCTCACTATTTCTCATGCCTATTTCTTTAGCCATATTTCATCATATATTATATTGCTGGACCTTAGTGAGTACCTAGTCGACCTCCCGTCACTACTCTTTCGAGTTTGGGCGGGATACTCACTCGGTACATATTTCTTATGTACTCATGCTGCACTTCTTCTTCTTCTTCTTCTTCTTCTTCTGTACTTGACTGTATAGGTCAGGAGGTTGGTACATCTGATATTCAAGCCGGTGTTAGATACTGAGTTGAGCTGATTTGACTTCGCGGTGAGCTGCTCTTCCTGACGATCTCTGGCAACACCCTAGAGTTTCCTTTGTCATTTTCCCGTCTACTTCATTTAGATTGTGGGGTTGTGTATATATATGTTATCCTTGTATATTCAGATAGTTTCCTGTGATACTCGTGACACTAGTTCTTGGCATACACATAGCGTATATTTTGGGTTTTGGGCTGTATATTTATACATATGCTTATCTTTTGGCTCATGTATCAGATGGTTTTTATTTTATGTCACAAGCTATCATCATGTTAATAATTGATTAAAACTGGTAAACGTTTGAATAATTAATCAAATGGGAAGGGTAATATTTGGTGTAATTCATGTTGGCTTGCCAAACCCCGCTATTGGGCGCCATCACGACCCGCGTGGGATTTTGGGTCTTGACAGTGTTAGAGGCAATGTGATGTCTCTCTTGAAGTTCCATAATAACATAAGATAATCTATGGTACTATCAAATTTAAGGAAGGTTGCGAGTAGTATAAACATTTATGTGTAGGTTGCAAGCTAATGTATGGTACAACGACAAGGTTTTAGGTAGACGAGAGTAAGAATAAAAAAAAAGTAAGTGAGAAGGTGACGAGAATAGTAAGTACTCGGGAATAAACACATCAAAACAACAGAGCTGATGGTTTCCGTAAATTATAAATAAACTCAGTACATCCTGAATGAACTTGGAAGAGTTTAAGACTAGGAGATTAGAAAAGAGGGGATGCATCCCTAGTAGTAGAATAAGGGTGTAATTGTGATAATGATAAGTAGATGACATTTAGGATTTCAATTGAGTAATGATTTAGAGAAAAAAAGATTTCATGAATTGCTCAGGAATAAAATACCCACATAAGATGAACCGCATTGGAATGCTATGAAATACGGTTAATTAAGTATTGTATCTTCCCTCTGTGTATCAAGCAAATAACTTCAAATGTTCCCAAATGAGATGTGAGCCTAATGACAATGTATTATGTACGAGGTTTCATGTTAGCAGTAGTAGATTATTGATCAACATTAAGGTGAATCAATAATATGAGGATAAAAGTTCCAAAGTATGATATGAGATTAGGTTGTGATTCTTAAGATGAAAAGTAATGAGGAAGGATTAAGGACTTAGATTTATGCATATAGGATAAGCAGCGAGAGAATAACCTGGAGTTGGGTAGCAGACCTGGACAGAATAAATCAAAGTAAGTGTTGTGGTATAGTATAGGCTACCTAGATATAGTAAAGTCGTAAGCATAGCTAATCGAGGCTATGAAACAAGATATAGAAATAGTCGTAAGTTTGACAGTACCTGAGCGAAAACCTTTAGTACACCTATAGATACTAGAGGGACAACTTGTCATAGTTTTGTATAATAGCTGGGGGGGAAAAGGCGCACATAAAAGGATAGAGTCGTACATGCTCCATCACAGAAGGTAGCAACAGTAACGAGATTGAAAGAATTCTGACCACAGGTCGTGGTGCGAGAAAGAGGTCTAAAGGGGGGAATGCCCTAGGCGTTTCATTTATTCACAGAACAGTCGCCTAGAAGGCGAGGAAAATACTAAAACCATTCATAAAAGTTATCTGATTACGAGACCGATAAATACATTAGTCAACATTCGAGAATAAGCGTTCCAAAGGTGAGAATGATGTTATGCCTAACAGTATTATGTCAATGTTATGCCCTGTAGTATTATATTACGATGATGTTGCACCTTCTAGTATTGTATGTTGAGTTTGTCATAAGACAATTGACATCAGTTCAAGGACAAGATTATTTGGAGATTATAAGTATTATGCTATTTCAAACAAGTGATAAGTAAATTTGTGAAGTTGAGAGAGTAAGAGAATAGAAGAAATGAGTTATGTTGAAGTTTGGAAATTTGGGATAAAATACGGTCCAAGCTAGAATACCTTGTATTTATGGAATCGTGCCATACAAGGTACCACATGACCATGATAGTGAGGTGTATAAAGTGTGTTAAAAAGTGAGTAGTATTATAAGCAATTTGATATAATTCTTAATTATGCGGATAATTGATTAATTATGAAGATAATTATGGTATTAAGTGGATAATGATCTTTTTGGGGCTGCCACAAGGCAATAAACTAAGAAAAAGTGGCACCTATTTCATTATGAGTCATAAGACATAAGATGCCTTGTTTACACATAAGAATTCTTGGAATTACCTTGGTTGGGTTTCTAATGTACTTTCATACGTATGATTAATTTACACAATGCTAAGGTAGATAGCTTATGCTGTGATTTACTCCCTTTCTAATATAGTTGAAAGATTGCCTTTAAGCGTACAAGAAAATTGATACATATTTCGGTAAGTGGGAAAGACATATTTTACATGGAGAAGCTTTAATCTCCTAGGAGTTGGATATGATTACCACCTTACTTTTCATTATTATGGATGTGAATTAGACCAGCAACGTTAGATTCTAAGCTTTCTAATGGATGAAGCTCAAATAGCTCGCTTGAAAGATTATAATGCGATAAAGCGTGAGATTTGTGATTATAAGGGAGTACAGTGCTATCTTCCTCAAGAATATCATACGGATTTTACCCTACTTGGATTCATCGTTACGTGTTGTTGCAATTGACGTGTGTCAGATGGATTGTCAAGAGAATCAACTTAGGTATGTTAAGGATAAACCTTTCATTCATTTTGGCATGATCCCGTAACTACATGTATTTGATAATGAGGCATAAAGAGAAGTTATTATTCCTGACTTTATGTACATTATCCTAGTCTCATAAGATACAATATTCTCCGTTATCAGGACTTCATATTCAGTTTGCTTTTGTCTTGTTTCAGCCAAGAGAGCAGAGAGTCAATATATATACAATATTATAGTATTTTTACCACCATGGAGCTATAATCGTTGGGAAGGCCCCTATCAGGAAACCTCTGATCAGATGGTGTGTTATATACCGACCTTACTGTGGCCGAGCACCTATGAGTGATCCCAAAACGGCTAAGATAAAGAGCGTAGTATGGTCGAGCCTACTGTGGCAGAGCACCTACACATACCGAGCCTTAGAAGGTCGGAAAATTATTTTACTTACTATATTGAGAGAGTTGAGTCAGTATCAGCAGGTAAGCATATCTTCAGATTATCTTTGACTCCCAATTACTTTATGTTATAATATTATCTATTCAGTTTCAACTTTTAGTTATTTTGTTGCGTTACATACTCAGTACGTTATTTCGTATTGACGTCCTTTTTTCCAGGGACAGTACATTTCATTCATGCAGGTCCTGATTCACAGTTGAGCAGACCCTCCCAGCAGACAGACTCAAACATCAGTTTGGTTGGTAAGCTCCACTTCCTCTGAGCTACTAGGTTTAGACCTTGGAGTCTATTTTATATATACATATTTGATAGGTAGGTCGAGGACCAGTCCCGACCATGGTACAGTCGGCCTGCACAATTACATATATCTGCTTTTGGGTATGTTTACCCTTAGAAGAGAGAGACACAAGTTTTAGATGATTCAGAATATGGCCTTATCGGCCTAAATTCAGGGTTACCCCTCAAGAGTTCACAGTTACAGAGTGTTACGCTCGGGCCGAGTATGGCACTGGGTGCCGGCCATGCCTCTTCAGGTTTGGGGCGTGACATACTTAGAAAATCTTTCTGCTGTAGGTCGTAAGATAAAGTATGGTAGAACAAAAAGGTTTTAGGTATACATGAGTTAGGATAAGAAAAAGTGAATGAAAAGGCGAAGAGAATAGGTAAGGCCTTAGGATTATGCCCATCAAAACTAGAGAGCTGATGGTTCCCGTAATTTATAGAAAGCCATGTATAACCTTATAAACTCAGAGGAGTTTAAGACTAGGAGCATTTGGAAAAGAGGGAATGCTGCCCTGGTAGTAGAATATGGGTGTAATTGTGATAAATGATAAGTGTATGACATTTAGGCCTTCCATTAAGTAATGATTTAGAGAAAAAGGTATTTCGTGAATTGCAGAGGATTAGAATACTCCTATAAGATGAAATACGTTGGGATACTATGAAATATGATTAATGAAGTATCCTATCGTCCTTAGGTGGATCAGGCAAATAACTTCAGATGTTCCCTAACGAGACGTGAACCCTAAAGACATTGTATTACGTAAGAGGTTTCAAGTTATCTATGATAGATTATAGATCAACATTAAGGTGAATCAACAATAGGTAGATTAAATTTCCAAAGAATGAGATGATATTAGGCCGTGATTCTTAAAATGTATAGTAATGAGGAAGACATAATGGACCTATATTGATACATATAGGATAACCAGTGAGAGGGTAACCTGGAGTTGGGTAGCAAACCTCGGTAATAGTAAACTGAAGTAAGTGTTATGGTATAGTATGACCCACATAGATGTAGTTAATTCATAAGGATAGATAACCGAGGTTGTCAAACACGATATATAAATAGCCCTAAGTTCGGCGTAGTACAAAGTGAAGGATTTCAGTACACCTATCAATGCCTATAGGGACAACTTGTCATAGTTATGTATATTTTCACAAAGTGAGACCTAGAGATTGGATAATAACTAGAGGAAAAAGGAGAGAAAAGTTGCATAGGCACACATATAGGGATAGAGTCATACAGGCTGCACGACAGAGGTAGAAACAATAACGAGATTGGAAGAATTCCGACCACATTTCGTGGTGCGAGAAAGAGGCCCAAAGGGGGAAATGCCCTGGGCTTTGGATTTATTCGGAGGATAGTTTCCTAGATGTCATGGACAATAATAAATTATTCATAAGCGCTATATGTTATGAGAGGGATAAGCGCATCAGTTATTATTCGAGGACGAATGTTCCAAAGGGTGGAATTATCCATAGTTTCGTACATGAGAGTACGTCGTAAGTCAACTGATGTAAGCTCTGAAATGAGATCATCTTTGAAATTACATAAAGTAAGTTAATCATGTTAGCTTGGAGGTTAAGAATATATAAGATCATGGACTGCAAGTACCAAGAGGGTTGGAAGTCTTAGAAGCTAAACCAATTGAAGAAAATAAGTTTAGTCGAAAGTCGACAAGTAGGGAAAGTTATAACATGTACTTTTGGGGGAGATATTGGGGTGCTAAAAATGATAAGGAGGTTATTCTATGTGTTATTTTGTCTTGTGATTGTCGTGTGTTATCTTTTGAAGTTAAGCGAGTTGTGGAACAAAAGTTGGCAATGATCATCACAAGTTACATTCATAAATATGTTGAAAATTAGGTCAAATGTATCTGAGCATTTCTCCCAATATACTTGAGGATTATATACCTACCAAATTGAATTTTTAAGAGTATATTTTCTAACCCATTGAACCTTTCATCCATACGATAGTGGAGTATAGAGATATTTGTAGTTTCGCGAGATTGACAAGTGTGTCACTAACGCTTTTTGAGAAACATATTTCGTGGGTTATATGAGGTCTTTTTTTGACATACTATATACCAAATTTAAGATCATAGAATTTAGTTTCTAATTATCTTAACCTTTTGTTCATACAACATCCGGATAAAAACCTACTAGTGTCGGAAGAAGGACCAATGCTAGGGTGCCAAGCTAGTACCTCTTTGACTTTTCAAAGGTTGATTTATATAGGGTTTAAATCTTCTTTCTCTTCATTTTTCATAAAACACGAAAAGAGAACCCCAAAAAACTTACTCTTAAGCTCTTTCCAAGGTTTCCAAAGAAGGTTACCATCTCGGATACGAAATCAAGAAGCGATGACATTAGAACTATCCCTACGACGTAAGTATCTCTATATCGCCTCTCTTTTTCTTTGTAGTTTGAGTTTTGGATGGTACTTCATAGTTAAGTAAATGAATATTTTATGTATTTAAGATTTTAAATGTAAATGAGCATTGATAAATTCGTTTCCTAATAGTTAGAACTCATGGGACGATGATCGGAAGCCGTGAGTTCGATTTTATTTCACTTTTAGTGGGCTGTTTTGTAGTCCACTCGTGTTGGCCTCTAGTTATTATGTTTTATGGAGTTTTGGAGGAGAAAATGTGTGGAGAAACACTACATAATGAGGGAACGGTGGTATGGTCGTTCGTCGTTATATTTTTAGGTTGTTGACACGACTTTGCTTGCCATTTTTATGTATGAAGTGATTAGGGCGTGAGGGCTATTTTGTGGTATATTCTGATGGAGATATGGTTGGAAAAAGTGCATACATGTTGTTACTGTTTTTTAGTTGTTGTTGTTGGTATATAGTATTGGAGGAGGGACATGTTATAGGGGAGATGCTGCCCAAATTTACGTAAACGAGCTACTAATTTAAGTTGCAGACTTAGCCTTTACTCAGGACTGATTTTGAATCTCCTTATGTTCTGGTAGATTGAATTGAGTTGTTTAAAAAATTTATTGGAAGGTGTTAAGGACTCAACGGTGTTAAGTAATGTTAAGGCTAACCCTTCCTTCATTTTGGGATGATCCCGTAACTACATGCATTTGATAACGAGACATAAAGAGATGTTCTTATTCCTGAATTTATGTCCACTATCCTAGTATCATAAACTACAATATTCTCCTTTATGGGGATTTTATATTCAGTTAAGTATTGTCTTTCTTTGACCACAACCGGGCTATAATCGGTGGGCAGGCCCCTATTAGGAAACCTATGATCAGATTGTAATGACCCGACTGGTCGTTTTGTGTTCTAGGATCCCATGCCCCTAAATGAGACTACTCATAGTTGATTTTGCTGATTTATGACTTGCGGGGACGAGTGGTTCCAGGTTTGGAAGAGTTTGGAGTAGTATAGGAACACTTAGTTCCTTAAGGTTGGCCTTAAAGGAAAACTTTGACTTCAGTCAACATTGTCAGTAAATGATCCCGGAATTGAGATCCAAAGATTCCAGTAGGTTCATATGATGATTTCGGACTTGTGCGTGTTTTCGGAACGGGTTTTGGATGACTCGGGAGCGTTTCGGCGCCAAATAGTGAAGTAAGAATGTCTTTAAGGTCAAGTTCAGCTTTAGAACGCATTTTTGTGTTATCGAGGTCCAAACGGAATTTCGAGACCGGGGATAGTTCTATTATGCCATTTATGACTTTCTCGCAAAATTTGGTGTCATTCCGAGTAGTATACGTATGGTTCTACATGTTGTAAGAGAATTCATAAACTTGAAGTTCTTAAGTTAGATTTAGCACTGTTTTTGTCGTTCTGAAGGCTCGAGCGAGTCTGTATTATGATTTAGGAATTTTTGGTATATTTGGACAGGGTCTCTGATGGGCCCTGATGGCATTTGGGCATCGAGCGAGGCAAAATCCAGCCTAAAATAACTGTCGGTTCACCAGTTCTGGTGCGACCGCACCTGCGGAGGTCCAGTCGCAGGTGCGAGACCGCTCCTGCTGTCCCAGTCTCGCAGGTGCAACTCCTGAGAGAGTTTCCAATTTTTGCAGGTGCGGACCCCTTTCCGTAGAAGTGGAGCCGCAGGTGCGAACTTTGCTCTACAGGTGCAAAACCAAGACACCTTCCCCTCATCCGCTAGTGTGGTCCTTGAGCCACATGTGAGAGAATCCTGAAGGTAGTGCACTTCCTTTTAAACATGGACTTAGCTATTTTTTGACCACTTTTCTTCATTCTTGGGAGAATACCACCAAGAAGGGTATTCGACCTAGCTAGTGAGAGGTAAGTAATTTCTATTATGAATTTAGAGTATTACTTGAATTGTTAGGTAGATTCACCACAATTAATAGAAAATATGGGTTATAGTAAAAACCTAGGTTCTTGACAAAAAGGGGGAATGACCAAAAACTTTGTTGAGGAATTAAATAAAAACTATATAATATTGATCCTTTGGCCATGGGTGATATTTTCCTTCAAACATTTCTGAAATCCGAGCATGTGGGTCCGGGGGTGTATTTTGGGATTTTGCACTTTAGGTTGAAACACTCAAATCATACTTTTGAGTATAGATTGATTTATTTATGCAATATTTGACTAGTTTCGAGTACTTGGGCGACAAATTTGAAGTTTCGGGAGCATTCTTGACCCGGGAAGTAGACTTGACGTGAGGCAGGTCTCCTTTCTAACCTTGTAAGAAGGAATTTTCCCCATAGGTGAATGAAATGGTAATGTGTCATTGTTGTGGGGGACTACGTACGTGCGAGATGACGAGAGCGTGTGCGTAGTGACTATTATTATTATGGCCGGGTAGTTAGGCCCACAACACACCATGTGAATTTCATTAAATTGAGTTATATGCTTTGTAACTTCACTATATGCAACTTTGTTTTTAAAAAAACCAAGAATTGGATGCTTTAAAGGAATTGTTATTTGAAAATAATTGACAGAGAGATGCTGTATTTTCATGTGACCGTTTCGCAATTTATATCCCGCGAGCGGAGTGTTTCTTTCCCCTACTCTCATGGGAGCGGGCCGTATGCCACAGAGGGTATTGATAGATGCATATACGGTTCGCGCCGTTCAACCCTTTGGCAGTGCAGATTTGTTATAATTATGTTGGCCTAGGCCGGATGTCCTTATTCCACTATGTGCATGCTATTTGCCTGATATTGTTTATGACTGTTGAGCTGTGAATTATCCTGGAGGATCGCACTAAAAACTTGTAAATTGATGCTTCATTTCATATTCGGATTTTACTATGGTTCAATATTTATTTTTCTTACTATCCATGCTTAATTGTTGTCTTCTTTTAAATTATCACTTAAATACTCTGTTTGGACCCTAGTAAATGTCAAGTCGACCTCTCGTCACTACTTCTTCGAGATTAAGTGGGATACATACTGGGTACATATCGTTTATGTACTCATGCTACGCTCTGTACTTAATTGTACAGGTTCTGAGGCAGGTGCAACTTGGTTTCAATCTGGAGCTCATTCATGAGTTTTTACTTGTCGAGGCTTCACGGTGAGCTTCTCTTCTTGGCAATTTCCAGCAGCACTCTGGAGCTATCCTTTTGTAGGACAGATTGTCATTCTTTAATATTATTCTGATAGATGCCTGTAGACTTGTGAAACTAGTTCCTGGCACACACACACTACTACACTTTTTTTTGGGATGTAATCATAAATTATGACTTCATGATTATTTATTTTGCATAAAATTCGCCTAAGTTATCCGTTTCTACTTAAGTGTATCAACTAAGTTAAGAAAGTGTTGAAAAAAATTGTTTTGGTAAACTACCTGAAATCAGTAGTAAATAAAGGTTGGCTTGCCTGACGGCGGTGTTGGGCGCCATCGGGACGTGGGTTAGGATTTGGGTCATGACACAGATGGTAAGTTATAAATCGAGCCTACTATGGCCGAGCACCTATGAGCGAGCCCAAAATGGCCAAGATACAAAGCCTAGTATTCCTGCGCGCATATGAGCGAGCCTACTACCGCAGAGCAGTTACATATACCGAGCCATATAGGGCTGAACAACTATTTTATTTACTATATTGAGAGAGATGAGTCATTACCAGCAGGTAAGCGTATCTTCAATTATATTTGACTCCCGGGTACATTCAATTATTATATTATCAGTTCAATTTCAGCTTTTAGTTATTTTGTTTCCTTACATACTCGGTACATTATTTTGTACTGTCATTCCTTTTGCTGAGGAAACTGCATTTCATACTTGCAAGTCTTGATATATGGTAGGAGAGACCCTCTCAGCAGACATAGTCAAATATCATCTTGGTTTGTAAGCTTCACTTACTCGAAGTTACCATGTCTAGACCTTGGAGTACATTTTATATATACAGATTTGACGCGTAGGTCCAGGCATTGTCGCGATCATGATACACTTCAATTATCTCTAGTGGCTTGTAGACGAGTCCTGTTTATTTTGTATATCAGTAGATGTTCATGTCATCTTCTTTAGCCTGCAGATATATATATATATATATATATATATATATATATATATACTTTTGGGTATGTTTACCCCTAATATGAGAGAGACGTTATTTTCAAATGATTCAGAATATAGCCTCATCGGCCTAAGTGGAGGGTTACCCCTCCAGATTTCATAGATATAGAGTGGTACGTTCGGACCGAGCATGGCACTGGGTGCCGTCCACGCTTGTTCAGGTTTGGGGCGTGATAGAGAAAGGAAGAAAGCAAACTGTACAAATTCATCTTGGTGGAGGGGGTTCTATTTATGATGTCCTTCGTTATGTGGAGATTATGGAATTCTAAGTTACCATTAGATGACAAATTAAAAAGGTGGGGACATGTTCTTACATCATGGTGCTGGTGTTGTAGAAGCGCTGCAGAAGAAACTCTTGCACGTATGTTCTTTAGATCTCTAATGGCTAGATTCACCTGGAAATATTTTAGTTCAATAGCAGGTATTAATATTGAAGGGAAGCTACCGATTCAGGTGATAAATGAGTGGTGGAGTAAGCCATCTAATACAAGCCTGAAGGTGGTTTACCGAGCTATGCCATCATTGATTATTTGGCATTTGTGGAAAAAGTGGAATGGATGAATGCAGGGAAGAGTAGTATCCATCAATAGGGTGATATATGAAGTGTCCACATTCATACATTTAATGTTGAAGCTTAGAAAACCTGCATTCTCAGGGGTCCCTGCTAACTGGAAAAACTTACATGATGAATTGATGGCTCATACACTAAAATTTAAGTATAATAAAGTCTGGTGGAATCTTCCTCCTACAGGCTGGGTAAAGTGTAACACATATGGAGCATGCAAAGGAAATGATAGAGCTTCATATGCTTTCTGTATTAGAGATGAAATTTGTGACTTACTGTATGCGCTGGCAGAGGAAATCCATGATGCCATGAAAAATGTTACTGAAATAAAAGCAATCCTGGAAGCTCTAAGGTACATAGTACAATCACAGTTACCTCTTTGTATTATTGAGACATATTCATTATTGATGAAGAGAGTGTTGGATTGTATGGGAACCTCCATGGCATATTGTGGGACAAGCATAAGAATTTTGTGATCTTATGTCTAGGTGTGTATGTCACGCCCTGACCTCGAGGAGCACGAGTGGCGCTAAACAGAAAAAAGCCGGCCGAGCAAGCCTATTAGATTTCCTTCTACCTATACTCATTAATGAATAAAGAGGAGATGTAATCCATTAATCAAATATTGAAAAGATATCATTAACAATTCCTATTTTATTTCCATTAGCAACTTCATTTATTATTTCCAAATTATTACAAGTTAAAAGATGTAGTGAAAACATGTTTTCCGAAATACCAACACATGTAGTTCAATTCCAATCATCAAACACCACTCATAACCTGTCTACGGAGCCTCTAACAACAACAAAAGGGTAACATGGAAATGCCGGAAAAGTTGCCGGCTATACCTTAAAACACAATGTACAACTCAAATGAAATCATGCCCGGAATAGAGTAGGCCTCACCAAAACTTGCTGAATATAGAGTGACTGGTAACGAGGATCAAAGTTGCCCGCTAATGAACCACCTGCATCAATTGATGATGCAGCGCCCTCGGCAAAAGGGACATTAGTACATATGGAATAATACTGGGATGAAAAGCTAACTATCCTCGTTCAAAATAGAATCCCAATGTAAGACATGGAAATCCATGGAAACCACAATCAACAATCAATGATATCCAAATTAAAACACTATAATTTTCAAGATACGAAAATAATATTATATATTTTTGGTTGGGAGATGTTTAGCACTGATATACCACCATTCACAATACCAATACCACAATGCTTTTAGAATGGAGTACGATCATGACCCGACCAGCTAGGCCGTCTCATATGAGACATCAACCACAATCATAATTACAATTACGATTTCAATTACAATTTCTAGCACGATCACCATCATGTGTGCGACATGGTGTCCGATCACGACCCAATCATCTAGGCCATCACACCACAATTTCGTGTGGACCGACATCATCCTTTTCTGTCAATCATCTCATCCAATTTAAGGGGAGCAATTTTATCAAATCAATCTCATCCCACACAAGTGGAATAATTACAATCTACTCCTACACCGGCACGTGTAGTTTTGGGGTTAGGTTATTTCAGCCTACACTTCCTCGGTGACTATTGATACTCCTAATAATATTTTATTTGTTTGCGAAAAAGGGAAAAAACAATACAAATGCATTTACAACACAACCTTTCATACCGTATTGTCACGCCTCAAAACTGAGGGACGGGACCGGCACCTAACCGGGTGAACCCGGTCAAGCGGACCTGGATTGCCTTTTCCACCCAACGCGTTTCCCCCGTATATACAATGCACCATATTCCATATGAATAACAACTTAGGGTTTAACCGTGGATTTACAAACTTAAGTTCATTTCTCATTTAGCATTTCAACATTTTGATTCCTAAAGCATACACAATACATACATAACTTTCCAATACGGATCATGAATTCCGAATACGTACAATGACTACCCAAAATACATATATACACCCACATCATGTCTACGGAGCCTCTACGAATACTAGGAATTGATACAATACTTTGTCGGTAACAAGGCCCCGCATATACCTTACAATACATAATAGACTCAAAAGAGATGGCATGAATTACACACGGCCCAGGTAGGAAGTGGGGCTCACCAGTATTTCCTGAAAGATGAGGAAGAGGCACCACTAACAGCGAACTGAGCTACCTGCTATGGACCTACCTACATCAATTTAAAAGATGTAGTGGCCCCGGCAAAAGGGACTTTAGTACTGTGGAATAATACTAGCATGTATGAGCAAACTTTACTCAAAGTAAAATCAAGAGATGCACAGATAGAAGGCAGTTAAAGGAACCAACACACAGTGCACAGTGATATAGAAACAAGTACAATTGAGAGCCTTACAGATTCTAATTCCAACACAATCACATTTCAGCTTTATTACATTCTGTTGCGTCGTGCAACCCGATCCCACCTTACATTTCTTGTTGCGGCGTGCAACCCGATCCCACCATACATCTTACACTCCACCATTGTTACCTCTCCACCCTTATTACTTTGTGTTGCGACGTGCAACCCGATCCCACCGTACAATATTACACTTCACCCTTATTACCTCTCCACCCTTATTACTTTGTGTTGCGACGTGCAACCCGATCCCACCGTACAATATTACACTTCACCCTTATTACCTCTCCACCCTTATTACTTCGTGTTGCGGCATGCAACCCGATCCTACCTGACCATCACATTTTTATAGAAAACAATAACAGCCCACAATTCAATCACAGGGCTTCATATCATGAAGAGTACAATTTCATAACACCCAAACAATCATGTGTTCACAATAGTCTTTATCATCCATTAATTCTACCACAAAAGTATTCATCAACAAGAATATAAATTCATTGCAACCAACAATCCATACGAAATTAAGACACAATAAAACTTGCCGAAAATGAGTCATATACAATATTTCCATGGTCATTTAGTTAAATTAGATCAATTCACAATTCCCCTTCATCACTTGTTAAATAGCCCTTATCACTTAGATACATTTACACATTTGGGTTTGTCATCATTATCTCATACCAACATACTCAAGCATTTAACGAACCTCGCACATGTTAAAGTAATCACATAGAAGTCACATTTCAAAATCTCAATTATCACGATAATCAACTAAGACAATTCAGAGAATGCAATCTCACACCTCAACAAAATCGGGCAATCAATTCACATATATCGAGCAAGAAACTCATACCAAATGTTTGGACACCAACAAGGTGACTCTACGAAGATTAAAGTTAGCCATACATACCTCAAAGAGCTTTTCCTTAAGTTACACCATACACCAACACCTCTAGTAATAACAATCTATAAAGAGATAGCGGAAATCGATTAATAATTAGAAGGATTACCCATGGAGTAACTTTCTTAGGAATTCCATCAAACACCTAAAATATGAAGCAGACTACAAGGTTTAAAAATGGTTTACAAGGTTTAAAAATTGAAATTTCTTCTTCCCTTACCCAAATTTTAACATGAACTACCCAAATTGGTTCTTTAATATCACATACTACAACTTAGTCCCACATGCATGGCCTATTTCACTTTTTATTTTCAAGACCCAACCTATGTGTGTTTTATTCTTACACAAAATCTAGGAAATTGGGGAAATTGGGTGAAGACTTACCTCTTAGAGTGAACAAGATAACAATAACTTGATAATTTCCGGGCTTGAGTGATTTTGGAAAACCAAATTGGATGATGTTGAAACCTTCTCTCTCAAGAACACTCTTATTTTCTCTCTATTTTTGGTCAGAAATTTGTTAAAAATGAAGGGAAGGGGTGTTTTATAAAATAGGGGGTCGAGTTTAAATTTATAAAATAGGAACCCCGACAGAGAAATGCGGTCAGGAATGCGATTGCATTCCTACTATGGGGTCTGCATTCCTGGCCGCATAGTCGGCCTTTAACTAGGCCAAATTGAGAACCACACTGCCCAGGTATGTGACCACTATGCGGTCTGCATACCTGTTATGTGATCGCATAGTGCGTCGCATAACCTCCATCACAAAAACCATGGGGCAAGAATGCGATAACTATGCGGTCCGCATACCCAAAATGTGATTGCATTCCGGGCCGCATAGTTATCCTCAATTTGGACAATCTACTGCCCAGGTATGCCACTACTATGCAGTTTTATTCATTAAAAATCATACAATATTATTGACAACATTAGAATACATTTTAAAATAAAAAAATATATTTCAAGAGTAATATATATGTATCTTCTATTATATTACCGAAAACCAATTAGTTCAATTCCAACATATTTACTTCAATTCCCATCATCAAACACCACCCACGACCTGTCTACGGATCCTCTAGGTACAAGAGAAGAGTAAAATGGAAATGTTGGAAACAAGGCCACAGCTATATCTTAAAACACAATGTACAAGTCAAATGACTTCAGGCCCGGAATAGAGTAGGGCTCGCAAAAACCTGCTGAATACAGAAATTGCTAACGAGGACCAAAGTTGCCCGCTGATGAACCACCTGCATCCATTTATGATGCAGTGCCCCCAGCAAAAGGGACGTTAGAATAATATTAAATAGTACTAGTATGTAAAGCTAAATGTCCTCTTTCAAAATAGAATGCTAATGTAAGAAAAGGAAATCCATGGAAACCACAATCAATAATCAATGAAATCCAAAAGCCAAGTTAAAACATAATAATTTTCACGATACGAAGATAATATTATATATTTTTCATTGGGAGATCTTTAGCACCGATATACCACAGTTCACAATACCAATATCACCATGATTTTAGCACGGAGTCCGATCACGACCCGATCGGCTAGGCCATCTCACCACAATGTCGTGTGGAACGACATTATCCTTTTCTATTTTTCATATCATCCCATCTAAGGGGATAATTTTATCACATCAATCTCATCCCAAATAAAGGAATAATTATAATCCACTCCAACATCGGCACGTGTAGTTTCAGGGTTAGGCTATTTCAACCTACCCTTCCTCGATGACTATCGGTACTCCCAATAATATTTTTTTGGTTTGCTCAAAAGGGAAACAACAATACAAATGCATTTACCTCACAACCTTTCATACTGTATATTGCCTCATTTTTCTTCCTTCATGGCACATTGGTCGTATTTCTTATTCCACAGTTTTATTTCTTTCCTTTTGCGGATCATCATCATAAATATCGACAAATAGAATATTTAGGAAATCACAACTTTAGGTTCATTAGTAATGAAGACTTTATACACAATGGATTTCTTTCCTAGCAATCGATGTGCAAGTTAAAATCATAAACAAGCACAATATTGAAATAATTTTTCCCATAAATGGCAATACACAATTTCAACTCACGAATATGTAAGAGCGCAACACATTGAAACTACTTACAAAGCATTACGTTAGTTAAAAAACCACATATGGGAATCACTTGAGTTCATAAGCTTTTAGGAAATTATATTATTGTATACGGTTGATACCGGGGTCCCCGGTATCGGGACCTTTGTAACTTTCCAAGCCCGATTTTGAAAGGCTCGAAGTGGAATCTGAAGTTCGACCTCGGAGTGCATACCTCGAGAGAGTATATCGAAGGCTCGCTGCAGCCTACCTCACTGCAGTATAAAATCGATGACCGTCATGAAAATGTGGAAATTTCCCAAGAACACGTGGTTAGAGCTTATGAGGTCTGCAAAGCTAGTACAAGTTCGTACGAGGCCGTTATACAGTTGGACCAATAGAGTTTCTCTGTCATAATTATACATGTACTATGTTGGGGTTCACCCCTCCTATATAAAGGGGACCCCCATCATTCTTGTAACAGACAACATTTACTGCAATAGAACATTCTCTGTTTTTTTCTGTGCTCAACACTTTCTCCCAGCTTTATTGCTCCTTGTTTGTTTTTCTTCATTTATGGTTGTTATTCGACCCCGAGGCCCCCGATTCCAGTGAGATCGAGGCTCCAGTCCTGTGAAACCTTTTGTTTACTTATCTTATTTTCTCTGCTTACATTCAACATTTCTTGATTATTAACTGGTATATGAATGAATCACATATTTTTTGAACCACAAATCTAATATAATTGTTAAAACCATTTTCAAGGTAAACAGTCTAGAGCCCACCTTGGGGATAGAGATAATAGTGATTATTTTAGTGCTAGTTCTCTGATAACAGACGTTATTCTTCACACTTCTTCTTGTCCAAGATTTTTTTGATTTCAGGCTAAAACATGTCAAAATCAGCTAACGCACTAGTGCATAGCAACAATGGCCTCAGGCTAAAACATGTCAAAATCAGCTAACGCACTAGTGCATAGCAACAATGGCCTCGGTTTCCACGGGGAAAATAATGCAGCAGCTTCAGCATCAGGTGAGCCACCGCTTAACCCTGGAGTATTACATATTCCCAACCCAGTTGATGTTGGCTCGCATATTGCTATAAGCACCGGTTTGGGTACGGATGTCGGGGAAGCGTGCAAGGAGAAGTTCAACCTGACACACAAACAACATATGCTCGAAATGAAGTCAGTCTACAAATCATTTTCTAGATGTTGCAAGCACAACAAGTTGCCATTGCTCAGCTACAGAGTCAAAAAAACCCGAGCACAATAGGTTAGGAACAAACTCCACTATTATGAAAATGCTTGAGGACCTCACGGAAAGGATTTAATCAGGAGAAAAGAAGAAACAGGCCAACGACAAAAAATAGAAAACTATAACTCATGGGTCAATCAGATCCTGGGCACACCTTGGATATTGAAGAGGGTAGACAAAACAAAGTTCGTGCAGAAACCATTTACGTCGAGCGTGGCTCTGAAACCCATTCTGAAGAAGTTGAGGATGCCCGATACCCTAAAGTACAACTGGACCAAAGATCCTAATGAGCATATTGCCACCTATACTTGTGGTATAAAAGGGAATGAATTAAAAGACGACGATATCGAGTCCGTCTTAGTTGAAGAAGTTTTGAGAAATACTGTCCAAGGGGGCCATGATATGGTATCATAACCTCCCCTCGAACTCAATAGATTCGTTTTCCATGTTGGAAGACTCTTTTGTGAAGGCACATGCTGGTTCTATTAAGGTCGATACAATTAAGTCTGATGTCTTCAAAATTAAACAAAGAGAGAACGAGATTCTAAGAGAGTTTGTATCCCGTTTTCAAATGGAACAAATGGAATTACCACCAGTCTCTGATGACTGGGTGGTGCAAGCCTTCATTTAGGGCTTTAATGCACGAAGATCGATAGATTCGAAGTAGCTGAAGAAAAATTTGATTGTAGACAGCTTCGAGAGGAGGTAGCCCGACTGATCAGCGAAGAATCAATTTCTGAAAAGAGAGGCGAACAGGAAAAACAAACAGGATGAACCACAACATATCATCCACATGATCACTAGAGGTATCGACGTCCCTCAGAGACCCGTGTTCAAACGAACAAAAGTATCCATCGCAACAGAAAAGCGAACCCGGAGCTATGTACCCGAGGACTCTCTTACATTCAGTGAAGAAGACGTTGAGGCCTTGTCTCAGCCTCATAATGATGCACTGGTAATTCCTTTTCTTTTGAATAAGGTTCAAATTAAACGTGTGCTCGTGGACCCAAGTAGCTCGGCCAATATAAATTAGGTCGAGGGTAGTGGAGCAGATCGGACTGCTCGATCTGATCGTACCCACCTCTCGAGTCCTCAATGGATTCAATATGGCAAGTGAGAGAATGAGGGGGGAAATAATCCTCCCTGTCAATGTGGTCGGTACAATTAAAGATACCAAGTTTCATGTTATTGAAGGTGACATGAGGTACAATGCCTTACTTGGGAGGCCGTGGATACATAGCATGAGGGGAGTACCATTAACTTTTCATCAAATGATGAAGTTACCCACAAAAGAGGGGGTAAAAATGGTGCATGGAGAGCATCAAGCAGCATACATCAAAGGAAATGTTCGTGGTACACGACATGACACTAACATCCACACTTTCCACTTTGGAAAGGTCAAAAGACAAGCAGATCCTCGAGGGACAGACGGTCTGTGAGCAGTTGATCGAGGATGATGAAGAAGACTTCAGCACCCATCGAGCTTTTGTTGCTCCCGAAGAGTCGGATGCAACAAAGTCGACGGTCGAAGAGCTCGAAGCCGTTTTGATCAAACACTTTCCAGATCAAAAGGTATACCTGGGAATGAGATTAACCCCCAAACTCAAGGGAAAACTCATTAATAACATTGATTTCATCGCTTGGTCCCATTTAGAAATGACAGAGATCCCGCCAGAAGTAACCACCCATCGACTAAGTGTCGACCCCCGGTTTAAACAAGTGAAGCAAAAAATGAGGCCTCAGTCCGAGGTAAAACAAACATTCATCAAAGACTAGGTAACAAACCTTCTCAAAATAGTGTCCATTAGGGAGGTGAAATATCCCGAATGGTTCGCTACTGTAGTAGTAGCCCCCAAAAAGGGAAATCAATTAAGAATGTGCATAGATTACAAAGACATGAATAAAGCATGCCCTAAGGACTCATTCACATTGCCCAACATCGATCGCTTGATCGATTCCACAGCCAGCCACGAGATCCTTACATTTCTCGACGCCTACTCCGGGAACAATCAAATCCAAATGAACCTGGAAGACCAGGAAATGACGTCGTTCATCACGAAGTATGGTACATATTATTATAATGAAATTCACTTCGGGCTAAAAAATGCAGGCACCACATATCAGCGCCTAGTTAATAAGATGTTCAAACATCAAATAGGTAAATCTATGTAAGTTTACATTGATGACATGCTAGTTAAGTCCCTGTGCGCAGAGGACCATTTGATTCATTTTCAGGAAACATTCGATATCCTTAGAAGATACACCATGAAGCTTAGCCCTGAAAAGTGCTCCTTCGGAGTCGGATTCGGCAAATTTTTGGGATTCATGGTGTCGAACTAGGGAATCGAGATCAATCCCGACAAAATCAAGGCCATAGAGGATATCACCATGGTAAAAAACGTGAAAGTGGTACAACAGCTGACCAGGCAGTTAACAGTCTTAGGCCGATTCATCTCGATTTCATCAGATCAGAGTCACCACTTCTTCTCCCTACTCAAAAATAAAAACAATTTCGAGTAGACGCCAGAATGCCAATATACCTTAGAAGAATTAAAGCGATATCTCTAGAGCCCACATGTGCCCCATACCCCGGAGGAGGGTGAAACGCTGTATTTATATTTGGCCATATCCAAGATAACAGTAAGTGGTGTGTTGGTTAGAGAAGAAGAAGGTACATAATTCTATGTCTATTACGTAAGTCGGACACTAAGGGATGCTGAAACCATGTATCCGTACCTAGATAAATTAGATCTTGCATTAATAAGTGCTTCTCGAAAATTGAGACCTTATTTTCAATTCCATCTTATATATGTTTTAACAACATACCCTCTTCGAAACATCTTGCATCAGCCCGAGTTATTGGGCCAATTTGCCAAATGGGCCATTGAACTCCGGAGTTATGATATCGAGTACCAACCCCGAATGGCTATCAAGTCCCAAATTTTGGCGGACTTCGTGGACGAATTTATACTCACCCTCGTTCCCGAGGTACAGAAAGACCTCTTGCTAAAAACAGGCATATCGTCGAGGGTATGGACTCTCTTTCCTGACGGTGCCTCGAACGTAAGAGTATCCGAACTCGGCATAGTTCAGAACCGCCTACGGGAAGCATAATTAGACAATCGAGGTTTGGGAAGATAGGATGCAAAGATAATTAGACAAGCTCCAAGTGACAATGTATCGCTTCACTAAATGGACTCTCGTCCATGTACCTCGGGAACAGAACAACGAGGTTGATGCACTCACAAACTTGGGATCGTCTGTCGAATAAGATGACATATTCTCGGGGGCTGTTGTGCAACTATCCAAACCGATGATTGAAGAAGGGCATGTCGATATCACCTCAACAAGTCTAACATGGGATTGGAGGAACAAGTACATTTACTATTTGAGAAACGGGAAGCTTCCCACGGACCCAAAAGTATCGAGTGCCCTTCGAGCCAAAGTATCCTGATTTTCACTCGACAAGAACGAAACACTATATAGAAGGACATTTGACAGACCTCTAGCAGTGTGTTTAGGACCAGGGGACACCTACTATGTGATTCGAGAAATCCATGAAGGCACTTGTGAAAATCACTCCGGTGTCGATTCTCTAATGCAAAGGTGATCAGAGCAGGCTACTATTGGGATAACATGGAAAAGGACATCAAGGAATTCGTTCGAAAATGTGAAAATGTCAAAGATTCGCACTAATGATTCACTAACCTGGTGAACAATTACATTCAGTCTTATCCCCGTGGCCGTTCATCAAATATGGAATGGACATCGTCGGCCCCTTACCTACGGTGCCACGTAATGCCAGATTTATTTTATTTATGATTGACTACTTCTCGAAATGGGTGGAAACACAGGCCTTCGAGAAAATAAGAGAAAAAGAAGTCATTGAATTCACTTGGGACCACATCATATGCCGATTCGGGATCCCCTCCGAGATCACATGTGATAATGGGAAGCAGTTCATTGGCAACAAGGTGACGAAATTTGTCGAAGATCATAATATTAAAAGAATCCTATAAACGCCTTACCACCCGAGTGCAAATGGTCTATCCGAGTCCACGAACAAGACCATCATTCCAAACTTGAAGAAGAGTCTTGAAAATGCAAAGGGAAAATGGAGAGAAGTGTTTCCCGAAGTACTATGGGCATATCGAACAACTTCAAAGTCAAGCACAAGAGAGACCCTGTTCTCTTTGGTATATGGGTCCGAGGCTTTGAGACCATACGAGGTCGGGGAACCAAGATCCAGAGTCCAACATGCCACCAAGGACTCGAACAATGAGGCCATGACTACCACCCTTGAGCTACTAGATGAAAAGTGAGAAGAAGCACTGGTCTGAATGCTCGCCCAAAAATAAAGGATTGAAATGTACTATAATAGGAGAACAAACCTCCGATACTTTGAAGTTGGAGACTTATTCCTGAGGAAAGTCATTCTCAACACTTGAAACCCAAACGAAGGGAAGCTAGTCCCTAGCTGGGAATGACCGTACCGCGTCCTCGGAGTAGTAGGCAAAGGGTTCTACAAACTTGGCACCATGGAAGGCGAACCATCACCAAGAAATTGGAACATATTGATACTCAAACGCTATTATTCCTAAGGTATAACCTTCTCCCTTTTCATTTATGTTTCGCACTAACTTATTGAAGGTGTTCAATCGAGAAGAGTCGAAGCACCCTTCAGCTCAAAGACCTTGGGTTTTAAAGCATGCATTGCACTATTTTTCCCTTAGATCGGGTTTTATCATAAATAGGTTTTACAGGCGAGGCTTTTAACGAGGCAACACAAATATTATACCTAAGCAAAACACAACAAGTATTCAATACTTCTTTTTTAATGAACCTCAAATACTGGGGGCATCACCCTTGGAGGTTACTCTTTCTAAGAACTCAAAATATGCATAAGAGGGCCTCGATATGAGAATATTATAATGGACCAAACGGTCAAATGAACCGTGTCCGTGTAGAATAGTCGACCCCCTGATGGAAAAACATGTACACATGTGTCAAGTATTCGAAGAAGCATTCTTAATTATCAAAACACTTTGTGCCTCAAAGAAATTTACAATTTTCACATGAAACCTGCTCAAGGACCAAATACCCCCAGCACTCGGGGACTATCATCGATGGTCAACTTATCGAATCATCAACGACTTGAATCTGTAAGACCTCAATGAGGAAACATTGAATCTATAAGACCTCAATGAGGAAACATGAAATCTATAAGACCTCAACGAGGCAACATCAAATCTATAAGACCTCAACGAGGCATACTCAAACTTATAAGAGCTTAAAAAGGCATAACCCTGATATTCAGACCAAGGCTATATATTCGAACATGTAAGACCCCTAAAAAGTTATACCCTCGATATAGAGGATGATGTCATCTCACCTGGGGACTAAAGTCTACGACAGAACATTAAGACTACAATCATATTAAAAGGTTACAGCCGAAATAATGTGGCTCGGAGACATCAGACTTCCCCCGTAAGATTTTAAGGCCTTCAAAAACTTCGAAAAAATTGGTTAATCAGGCTACCCTCGGCATAAACATAGGAGCTTTGACAATATCAGCTCCAAACAACAAAAAGGCTTCGAAAAAATCATCCTTCAATGAAAAGGCTTCGAAAGATCAGCCATCGAGAGAACCTCACAAGGTACTCGATTATCGTCGTGTATCGGCTTATAATCGAGGTTCTTATTCGAGTCGTTGAAGAGTCGGACTGACACAAAACATGCCAAGTCATAACCAAAACTTTAAAAGTCTTTAGCCAGAATGAGGTAAAACTATAACCATATTAGAGTTCGAATCGACCCAACCTAAAGAGCCTAAGTGTGACGACCCAAGGGGTCATCACCTATTTTATTACCTATTCCGCACTTTCGAGGCATTGAAAACCTCATTTGTAGTTGCCTCGATTTGTGTGCACAGTCCGGGCGCGTAGCCGGACAGCTTAAACATGAAATTCTATGAAAAAATGCTTATGATATTAAAATGAATAAATTTGACTACGATCAACATTTTGGGTAAACGGACCCGGACTAGTGATTTCACGGCGCCGGAGGGTCTGTAGGAAAATATGGGACTTGGATGTATTCCCGGAATCAAATTCCGAGGTCCCAAGCCCGTGAAATGAATCTTTGAGTGAAATTTTTTTTTGAAAATATTTAAGGAAATTGAAAATGAAATCTGATTAGAACGTGATGGTATCGGGCCCGTATTTTGGTTCCGGCGCGCGGTACAGGTCTTATATATGGTTTAAGCATGTTCTATAATGTTTGGTTGAAAACGAGTTTCGTTTGACGTGTTTCGGACTTGAAGTGGGAAATTTGATGTTTTATGAAATTTGATAGAATTCATGGATTTTGAGGTTTAATTTGATGTATATGATGTTATATTAGTGATTTGATCGCACGGTTAAGTTCGTAAGATGTTGTTGAGTCAGCGCATGTGTTTTGTTAGGAGCCCCGAGGGCTCGAGAGTGTTTCGGAGGTGTCTAAGAGTTATTTCAAACTTAGGAAAATTGCTGGTTTTTGGTTCAGCCATTGCAGGTCCCTTTTGTTCTTCGCGATCGCGAAGCCTCTTCCGCAATCGCGAATCTTTAAGTTTTCCTTCATCAAGTCCGCGTCCCCTCCCTTGCGATCACGTAGGGTTAATTGACCCTGAGGGCTTAGCCCTCTTTTCCTCTTCGCCTTCGCACACATTTGACCGCGATCGCGTAGCTTTACAAGTCTCATTCATCGCTCCCACGCGTTCACATAAGTCAACTTATGGACCCCATTTTTTTTTAATCTTCGCGATCGTGTCCTCCCTTCAGCGATCATGATGGTCTGTCTCGTCTACTCTCCGCGATTACAAACCCATTCCCGCGATCGCGATGCACAATTTTGCCCAGTGATGTATATATATTTCCAGAACCAGTAGCTACGGGATTCACTTAGAAAATAACGAACTTCTTCTTCTCCAAAGCCCATAGGCATCCATTGAAGCCATTCCTCATCAAGACTTCTTGGGTTAGTAAATTTCAACTCATTTCCTTCATTTTTCATCTATAATTAATGAATTCCTAAGCCTAAAACATGCAAATTAGAGTAGAAAATCTGGAATTTGGGTGGAGTTAGGCCCCTTTTGAATTTTCCTAATTAAGACCTCGTTTTGAGGTAGAATTTGAATACAAATTATATATTCCGGCTCGTGGGTGAATGGGTAACATGGTTTTGGTCCGACCCTTGAGTGTGGACCAAGCGGGCCCGGGGTCGAATTTTGATAATTTTGAAAGAATTGTAGGAAATGGATAATTAGGCCATGTAATTGAATCCTTGAATCCTTATTGATATACTTGAGCTGATTATATGTAGATAATATCATTTCGGAGTTGAATACTAAAGGAAAGGCGGTGTTAGAGGGTTGATTGCTATACTTGGGACCCGAGGTAAGTGTTTGGTCTAACCTTAGCTTGAGGGAATAAGAGTTGAGTCTTGTTTGCTACTTGCTAATTGTAGAGTAGTATGTATAGGCAAAGTGACGAGTAATTATACATTGGTTTCTAGCATGACCGTGAGTCTTATTATTGCGAATATTTCGATTTTGTTGTAACTTCCATGCTTAGTTGATGATTTCTATATGTTGTAAGGAGCATGTGAAGGGAATTGTGAAATTTAAATTTCGAGGAGAATTGGCTCAAATTGTAACATGAATGGTAAAGAAATATGAGATATTACATCTTTGGAGCATTGGCTCAAATTGTGAAATGAATAATGAAGAAATATGAGATATTATATCTTTTGGAGCATTGGCTCAAATTGTGAAATGAATAATGAAGAAATATGAGATATTATATCTTTTGGAGCATTGGCTCAAATGATAGAATAAATCATGGAAATGAAAGTGAAAGAAAGAGAAAGAGTCATTGAAATATACCCTTGCTGAGATTTAATTGCGTAATTGATGTTCCCTTGCCGGGATTTAATTGTTTAATTGATGTTTCCCTTGCCGGGATTTAATTGTTTAATTGATGTTTTACCTTGCGGGGATTTAATTGTTTAATTGATATTTCCTTGCCGGGATTTACTTGATTACTGTTATTGTTCCCTTGCCGGGATTTCTTTTTCTATTCTGTTTACTCCCTTTCCCTTGACTATGATTGATGTTTGGGTGAGGAAGAGTGTTAAAGCACGAAGGGTGATGTCTTACACTTGTGTTGGTGAGTATGAGAGTAAAGCACGAAGGGTGATGTCGTGTACTTGTCTTGGTGAGAATGAGAGTAAAGCACGAAAGGTGATGCCGTGCATTGTTTGATATTGTCTCCCTTGCTGGGATGTTGAGATTACTGTTATTGTTCCCTTGCCGGGATTTTTATTTCTATTCTGGTTACTCCCTTGCCCTTGTTTGTAATTGCTGTTTGGGTGAGGAAGAGTGTTAAAGCACGAAGGGTGATGCCGTGCATTGTTTGACATTGTGAGGAAAGATTATAAAGCACGAAGGGTGATGTCGTGTCGTACGATGTACCATTATGTACCGATATTCATTACTGTGAGGAAAGAGAGTAAAAGCACGAAGGGTGATGTCGTGCCATGATTTACATTGATTACATTATACATTGCATAGTGAGGACGAGAGTCAAAGCACGAAGGGTGATGCCGTGCAAGTTTGTGATTTCCTGTCCATATTGATATGCTGGCTTTGTTGTTCTTTTCCTTACTGATATTTCTTATATGAAACTGTTATCTCCCCACAGCATGTTCCCCTACCTTTATTAGTTGTTTCTCCCTATATTTCTCATCCGTTTTATATATGCATATCTATTTATTTGAACTACACAGGTTTATTTGGTAGTCTGGTTCTAGCCTCGTCACTACTTCGCCGAGGTTAAGCTAGGCACTTACCCGTATATGGGGTCAGTTGTACTGATTTTTTGTGCAGGTGACACAGCCGGACTAGGAGGACATCATTAGTGGGAGTTTCTTCCAGCTTCTCATAGAGGCTTCAAGGTAGACTCGCTTGCGTTCGTGGGCCTTGGCGTCTCCTCCATCTCTTTTGCCTTCGATTCTATCTTATTTTTCCTCTAGTTTCAGAGGCAGACATGTATTTCCTCCAGACTTGAATTTAGCACTCTTATAGCCAGTTCGTGAGTTTGTGACTCCAGATTTTGGGGAAAGTTTACGCGTTTTTGTATTATGTTGTCCTTATTTAGCTTGGAACCATATTTATATCTATTTTTAAACTGTGAGCTATTTAGTTTATACTATTAAAGTGATGTTAATATGCTAGTTTATCTATGTACGTTGGCTTGTCTAGCGGGTTAAACGTTAGACGCCATCATGGCCCGATGGTAGGATTTCGCGGCGTGACAAGTTGGTATCAGAGCACTAGGTTTCTTAGGTCTCACAACTCACAGACAACTTGGTAGAGTCCGAGGGATCGGTACGGAGACGTCTGTATTTATCCCCCAGAGGCTTCAAAGTTAGAATGACTCCATATTTCTTTTCTTCTATGTCGTGCGCTATGATTTTGAGTACTGATTGTGTTTCTATTCTATACTCTCGCAGATGGCAAGGACGCGTACTTCCCTTGGTTCCACCCTGTAGCCTGACACTCCTACTACAGCTCCTACTCGGGGTCGAGGTTGAGGATGAGGCCGTGCTAGAGGCCGAGGTCAGGGCCGAGCTCAGCCTAGAGTAGCATCCCCACTAGAGGACCCTCAGGTCGAGCCTGACGGGGAGGTCCCAGTTAGACTAGATCAGGACCTAGAGAGGTTCATAGCTACCCTAGTGCTTCAGGACGCCCTTGGCCGTCTAGTCAGACTCATGGGAGTGTAGCATAGGCAGGTCTTCTTCCTACAGCACCAACCGCCTCTCAAGCTGGGGGAGGTGCCCAAACTCCTACCGCCCGCGTACTAGAGCAGCTAGCTCCACAGATTCATACTCCGGCACCTCAGCCAGCCGGAGTAGCTCAGCCGGGTATTGCAGAACCGGTAGTAGAGGGAGAAACTATGTCAGCAGATTCTTTGTGGAGATTGGACAGGTTCACTAAGTTATCTACTGCTACTTTCACTGGTTCATCATCAGAGTACCCCCAAGATTATTTTGACAGCTTCCATGAGGTTCTTCGAAATATGGGCATAGTGGAGTCGAACGGGGTTGACTTCGCTACTTTCGGTTATCTGGCGCAGCCAAGAGTTGGTGTAGAGACTATTGCTTAGCCAGACCAGCTGGATCTACACCTTTTACTTGGAATCAATTCTCAGAGGTATTTTGGGAAGTTCCTTCCCATTACTCAGAGAGAGGACTTTCAGAGGCAGTTTGAGCGTCTCCAGCAGGGATCCATGTCTGTCACTCAGTATGAGACCAGGTTTATCACTCTTTCCCAACATGCTCTTATGATACTTCCCACTGATCGGGAGAGGTTTTGGATATTTATTGACGGATTGGCCCAGCCTATCAGACTTCAGATGACTAGAGAGTCAGGTACAGATATATCATTCCAGGATGCGGCCAATGTGTCCAGGAGGATTGAGATGATTTTGTCGCAGGGTGGTGGTCAGGGAACTGACAAGAGGCCTCGTCATTTTGGTCGTTTCAGTGGAGCCTCATATGGGGGCAGGGATTCTTCAAGTAGAGGTCATCTTCCCAGACCTTTTCAGTCATCTCTTCAGGTTTCCCATGGTACTTCAGGTGGTCGTTGGTATCAGACGCACTATTCCGATCAGCAGCCTTACAGTGCACCACCAGTGCCTATCGGTGCACCACAGCATCAGAGTTTCCGAGGTGGTCATTCAGGTCGACAGGGTCAGATTCAGTTCCCTCAGCAGCCGTGGTCTTGTTACACTTGTGGCGATCCGGGTCACCTTCACAGATTTTGCCCTCGAGCATCAAGTAGTTCCCAGTATCAAGGTTCTCGTGCCATGGTACAGTCACCAGGTGTTCAACAGCCTGCCCAGCCAACTGGAGGTGGGGGTAGAGGTGCTAGACGTGGAGGTAGAGGTCATAGAGGTGGATTCCAACCAGCAGATGGTAGTCCCAGAGATGTGGTTTAGGATGGTGGGGCCCAGCCCCGACGTTATGCTCTTCCAGCCAGGCCAGAGGCTGAGTCTTCAGATATAGTTATTACAGGTACTATTCGGGTTTGTGGCAGAGATGCTTCAGTGCTATTTGATCTGCGGTCTACGTATTCGTATGTGTCCTCTTATTTTGCACCATATTTGGTCATGCCTAGTGATCCACAGAGTATTCATGTTTATGTATCTACACCAGTGGGTGATTCTATCGTGGTCGATCGAGTCCATCGTTCTTGTGTTATGGTGATTGGGGGTCTTGAAACCCGTGTTGATTTGTTGCTTTTAGGTATGGTCGACTTTGATGTTATATTGGGGATGGACTGTTATCCCCATATCATGCTATCTTGGATTTTCATGCCAAGACGGTGACCTTAGACTTACGAGATTTGCCCCGTTTGGAGTGGAGGGGAACTCCTGGTCATTCTACTCACAGTGTTATTTCGTATGTGAAGGCTCGGCATATGGTCGAGAAGGGGTGTTTGGCTTATTTGGCTTATGTGCACGATTCCAATGTTGAGGTTCCCTCTGTAGATTTGGTGCTCGTGGTTCGTGAGTTCCCTGAGGTCTTCCCTTCAGATATGTCGGGGGGATGCCACCCGACAGGGACATTGATTTCTGCATTGATCTGGCTCCGGGCACCCAGCGTATTTCTATTCTGCCGTATCGCATGGCCCCGCCAGAGTTAAAAGAGTTGAAGGAACAATTGCCGGATTTGCTTAGGAAGGGTTTTATTAGGCCCAGTGTTTCTCCTTGGGGTGCTCCGGTATTGTTTGTGAAGAAAAAGGATGGTTCGATGAGGATGTGCATTGATTACCGGCAATTGAACAAGGTTACAATAAGGAATAATTATGCACTACCAAGGATTGATGATTTGTTCGATCAGATTTAGGGTGCCAAGGTATTTTCAAAGATAGACTTGAGATCTGGCTACCATCAGTTGAGGATTAGGGCATCCGATGTCCCTAAGACAGCTTTCCGCACTCGGTACGGGCATTACGAGTTTTTGGTCATGTCGTTTGGGTTGACAAATGCCCCAACAACTTTTATGGATTTGATGAACCGAGTGTTTAGGCCTTATTTGGACTCGTTCGTGATAGTCTTCATTGATGATATATTGATATACTCCCGCAGTCAGGAGGAGCACGAGCAGCATCTCAAAGTGGTTCTTCAGACTCTGAAGGATAATCAGCTATATGCAAAGTTTTTGAAGTGTGAGTTCTGGTTAAGTTCAGTTGTATTCCTGGGTCATGTCGTATCAGCATAGGGTATTCAGGTTGACTCGAAGAAGATTGAGGCAGTCAAGAAAAGTAATGATTGTAAAGAATTATGGCCTAAAACACAAAGGAAAGAAATAAGAAAAACAAGAACCAAAACTCAAAGCACGGTTCTGTAGTCAAAAGACTATCTGTTTACAAAGCTTCTCGGCTTCTTATAAAACTAACGAGGCTTTAAGTTCAGGGCCTTCCAAAACCCTGGAAAAATATCCCTTGAACACGTCATTCTCTCAGTGGGAAGCCCCGACATCGGGAGTTTCCACATTTTGGGCATCTCGTATCAGCACTGCAGAGAATGCTGGGCCTGGCGATGCTTCAAAGCTGTGCTCCCCTGGTTCATATATTGGGTAAACCTCGACTCAGGGCACGTTTTGGCCACTGACCAGGTCAAGGACTTCGTCTGACCCACCCTCGAGAATTTCTTCAGCTCGAGGTGGAGCAGCATCAACAACTTTTGGGTTAGAAGCCTTCGGCTCAACAGCAGTCAGCTCAACAGGCTTCAAAGTAGTCACTCTTCCTCTTCCTCTAAGTATTAGCGGGAATTCATAATTCTGTTGGCTCTCAACACGAAGACTCTCCGCCACTTCTGAAGTTAAGGCCACAAAATCGACCTTAGGCTTTTGAACTTTAGCCTTCTTCGGCTTCGCGGACTCAGTTGGTGATTTCCTCTTTCTCTTATTCACCTTAGCGGGTTTTGGGGTATCTGCTTCCGCATGTGGGGTTTCCCTCATCAAAACGGCCTCTCCTAGTCTTGTACAAGCACAAAAGGACAAACACAAAGGGTGAGAGTATCGAGAGGTATTCTCTCAAAATAATTCAAGTATGACAGAAATGGAACTCACCATGGTTTTTATCCTCCCATTGAGTCTTGTCCATGTCACACCACACGCGCTTGGTGTGCGGGTAGGTCGAATCGAGTAGTCGGACCCATCCCAGAAGATCCCTAACTGCACCAGGATACCACTCGACAGTTTTATTATCAGAGGGAATTAGTTCAAGAGGAAGAAATAATATTTAATTGACGAAATATGCTAACTTATGATTCATATTCCATTCCTCGGGGAATGACATCCTTTCAGCACGGATCAGGTCCAAAGTGCTAACTCAGACAAAGCGGTTCATCCACCCCCTGTCCTTGTCCTCATCGTTGCTCGCAAAAAGGACCTTCAAAGCTTGAAGTTGTAGCTTAATCAGGCCACCTCGATAAAGTTAACGACTCTACATTCTAATCAGATGGTCGAGGGTAAAAGGCATCCCCTCGACTATGTTCGAAATGTACATGATCAGGTAAAGGATGCTCCAGAATGATGGATAGATTTGTCCGAGTGTCACCCGGTATTGTCTGCAAAGATTGAGGATCACAGGGTCTACCGACGGTAAAGATTGTTCTACCGGACCTAGGATAAAAGGATACGTACACACTAAGGAAACCATCTTTATGTGTTCTTATGTCTTGCTCACGAGAAGGAATCTCCACTTGTACTGCCTCCCCCCAGCGGCAGTCAGCTTTCACTCTCTCAGTTTCAATAATTAGGCTAATGTATCGGGACATGGGTTCATATCGCCTCGGTTTCGTAGAAGGTTTGTCGACTTTGAAATTGGAGGATGTTTAACAAGGTCGGGGGATGCACTCCTCAATACGAGGAGGCACTACTGCTTTGCTCTTAGACGAGCGTGACCATGAAGGGAATTCTCAACTTGGGGAACGGTTTTAAAGGTCTTTTCCATTTTTTGCTGTGAAATTTTAGGAGAAAAAAGAAAAAGTGGTTGAGAGATGAGCACTAGAAATGAGTAAGAATAGTAGTTGAAAATCTGAAGATATGGTGAAAAGTAAAGATTTAAGGAGTGATGGATTGAAATATTTATAGGGGTAAGTTATGAGTGTTGGAAAATATGAAAGGACGACCATCTGCCATTTTTGATTTATTAGCTCTTTGAAAATCGTGCAAGCGTGACTTTTGCACGTCCTTTCTGTCACATCAGCCACTGACCTCACGTGACTGATGTCATCATACAAGGAATCGAAGAATCAAAGAATTCAAATCATTTCTTATCACTTCATACTATGAACGCGGGGACTATCTATATACGGTCTGTAAGGACCCGTAAAATTCTTAATCAAAAAATATTCGCGAAATAGTGCGTTTGTGGCCCATTATGTGGTCGTATAATAGATATGTGAAACGCTTAATGGTAGTAGAGTGGATCAAAGGGTTTTCCTAGCCTAAGGCCAAATATTCGGCCAATTATGTGATCGCATAATTGATATGCGGGCCGCATATTGGTAGTAAATCCGTAATGGGATTTTTGCCAAGGGAGATGTATGACGCATTATTCCACCGCATAACTTTTATGCGGTTCATTATGCGATCACATAATTGTTATGCGAGCCGCATAATGGTCGTATACTCGATCAGTTCCCCGTCCTCTCCCCCCTCCCCTCCCCCCCGCTGAGGCCATTTTTGTGGCAGTTTTGCGGGCCGCATTTCTCTTCTGCGGTCGCATATGCGACTGCATAATTGAGTCGGGACACCCCGTTTTCTAATTTTTAAACCCGACCCCAGACCAATATTACACCCATTACCCACCATTTTTAGTTACTTTCCAGATAATTTAGACTGGCATAAGGGGAGTTCTAGAGAGAAGGTTACATTCCCATCCAATTGATCTTCACTCATCACTAAAGGCTTGGGAATAATCAAATAGGGTACAAATTTCCTCACTCTATGAGGTAAGTTTCTACTGCACCAGCTTTAAATTTCATGTTATAGCTAAAATGGTCCACTGGTATGTTAGTTCATGGGGATAAGGATAGGGACCTTGCATGCATGGGATTCTAAACTATGTGAGGGTAAGTAAAAGAAAAAATGGAAATAAATAGGGGATGGGACCTTAGAAATTTCATGATGGAAGGCGTAATACTCAAATGATCTAGGTCTATGATCAAATTCCTAATTAACATTTGATGGTGCTATTTTGTTAAATAGATTGAAAGGGCTAAAGGATTCCGGAAGTCATCGTAGGAATTAGAGATAATAACCAGTCGAGATATGTATGGAATACTCTAATCATTGTATAATCAACTCGTTGGAGTCCGAATAGGTGGTACGAGTCCTTCATTTGATCATACTTGAATTTATTATTTTAATGTGCTGAGTCGAGAGATTTTTGTTTCTAAGTTGTTCTAGTTGACTACCATGTGACTATGCTACTTTAAAATGTGAATTATGATCCTACATACTCATTGTATTGTGTGTGAAATTAATTATATGTTGGTTCTTGTTAATATGAAGGATAATGCTATTGAATGGATAAAAAAAGGAATTACACTCGAATTGTAAAACGTGTCCAAGTGCCAAGAACTATGTGTTAAATGGTGGAAATGAAATGTGAATTGAGTAAATAAATGAAATGGTTATGTCCCAAAGTGAGATGGTTTAGCCGATCGGGCCGAGATCGAACGTCATGCTGTACACATGGTGGAATTTACATCAGGAATATGAAAATGAATTATGATGTTGGTGATGTGTCACTTGGGCTGGCTTAGCCGGTCAGGCAGAGACCGGACTCTGTGTAAAAAGACACTGTGGTATTATAAATCGTGGATTTGGCATTAAGATACTATTAATTAAAAGGATGGAAATGAGAAACAAGAAACAATGTGACCCATACTTGTGATTCTCTATTCATGTGAAGTGTTATGCAATTTCCATGTCTTCTTTCCTACCTGTTTGCTGCTTATTCTATTTTAGAATGGAACTGTTCATACATACTAGTACTATTCGATGGTACTAACGTCCCTCTTTTCCAGGGGCGCTATATCTTTGAATGGATGTAGGTGGTTCTATTGCAGATAACGCTGATTACCGATAGAGGTGCCCTCACTATTATCCTCATAGCACTCTTGCTGAGCACTGCTTCTCTCCGGGGTTATGCATAGTATATGTTGTTCTTATTTTGCATAAGCTACCATCTTTTGAGGTATAGTCGGGGCCTTGTTGCCGACATTGTCATGTTTGTGTTTTGTATCTATAGAGACTCCGTAGATGTTTACATGTGTCATGTATGGGAGCTGGGGATGTTATCGAACCTATTTGTATGTTCAAACCCTATTCCACTTAATCATAAATTTGAAGTACTTTGGAGGTTTAATAATAAAATATTATATGTCAGGAAGAATGGACTAGCAACGTATGCATAGTTATATAACTGACCTCTCCCCGGGTTAATGAATGGTCATGCGTTCCCTTTTTGGAATACGAGTGAGTCGGCTAGGATATGTTTGAAAATGTTGCTCGACCGGGTTCACTCGGTTGAGCACCGGTCACGCTACCCGAGGTTGGGGCGTGACACGATAGATACCGAGGTCCCCGGTATCGGGACCTCTGTAACTTTCCAACCCTGATCTCGAAAGGCTCGAAGTGGAATCTGATGTTCGACCTCGGAGTGCATACCTTGAGAGAGTATATCAAAGGCCTACCGCAACCTACCTCATAGCAGTATAAAATCAATGACCGTCATGGAAAGGTGCGAGTTTTCCAAGAACACATGGTTAGAGCTGATAAGGTCTCCAAAGATAGTACAAGTCTGTGCGAGGCCATTGTATAGTTGGACCAATGGCGTTTCTCTATCATAATTAGAGATGTAGTATGTTGTAATTCACCCCTCCTATATAAAGGGAACCCCCATCATTCTTGTAACAGACAATATTTACTGCAATAGAACATTCTCTGCTTTTTTCGTGTTCACCACTGTCTCTCAGCTTTATTGCTCATTGTTTATTGTTCTTCATTTATTGTATTTCATTTATTGTTGTTATTCGACCCCGAGGACCCCGATTCGATTGACCTCGAGGCCCTAGACTTGCGAAAACTTTGGTTTATTTATCTTATTTTCTCAGCTTACATTCAGTGCTTCTTGATTATTAACTGGTATTGGAACAAGTCACATATTTTTAGAACCGCAAATATAATATAATTGTTAAAACCATTTTCAAGGTAAACAATTATCCAAGTCAACTTCGGAACAGTTGAATAAAATCTCATTTCATAATCTTTCTCACATCATCTCAATTCATTGGCAACACTACACACAAGTATAATTTTCATTGTTGACACGGTGGTCACAATTTATATCACCAACTCACTTCTTTCACTTTCGAGCATCTTTATACATTATCAACAACAAGGCATTTCCAATCAATGCTTTAGGTACATATATGAGTAATTAAGAGTCTTAAGCACATCTAACTTTTCTCCCACAATTTGGCACGGTAAGTTTCATTAGAAACACTACTCAAAGTAATAACATTTTAATACAAATATCATTTTTGAACAGATTCCCGAACATAAAAACACTAGGAAAGAATTTTTAATACACATTTCTCGACAATTTGCTTACTCGGAATAATCGAATTTACAGGGAACAAATCAAAACATAAGAGTAAGAAACTTGAGTCAACCATAATAGAAATTTACGAGCATCATGGAATTCATTTCTAAAAGAGTAGTTTAGCCAACATACCTTTCTTTGAGCATTCCTTAAATTACTATTGTAAGGACCCGTGAAAGTTTTCCTAAAAATGGGGTTTTGTGGTGCCACGGTACTCGGGTGAATCTTAGTACAACCTATCATCCGCAGACTGACGGGCAGGCAGAGTAGACTATTCAGACGCTTCAGGATATGTTGTGTACTTGTGTTCTTGACTTCAAGGGTAGCTGGCATAATCATTTGCCACTCATAAAGTTTTCCTACAACAACAAATTTCATGCTAGTATTCAGATGACACCATTTGAGGTGTTATATGGTAGGAGATGTAGATCTCCCATTGGGTGGTTCGATATTGGGGAAGCTGAGTTGATAGGACCAGATCTCATGCATCAAGCTATGGAAAAGGTTAATATAATTAAAGAGCGGTTGAAAACTACTCAGAGTCGTGAAAAGTCCAATTTGGATGTTCTTCGCGGAGATTTGGAGATCAAAGAAAATGATCAGGTATTCTTGAAGGTTTTCCCCATGAAGGGTATAATGTGGTTTAGAAAGAAAGTCAAATTGAGTCCGAGGTATGTCGGGTTGTACAAAATCATTCAGAGGATTGATCAGGTGTCATACAAGCTTGAGCTACCACCTGAGATGTCGTTAGTGCACCCGATATTCCATGTGTCTATACTGAAGGAGGTAGTTGGAGATCCATCGGCCATTGTGCCAGTGGAGACCATTGAGGTTAATGAAAACATGTCATATGAAGAAATTCTAGTTTCCACTCTTGATAGGCAAGTCTGAAAGTTGAGGAATAAAGAAATTGCCTCTGTGAAGGTGTTATGGAGAAACCATCAAGTTGAAGAGGCTACTTGGGAGCCCGAAGAGATGAAGAATAAGTATCCTTACTTGTTTGTAGATCAATGTAATCTTTTTTATGAAATTGTCGACTATGAATATTTGTATCGCTTATTCAGTATATGTAAAGGTGCCCCTTTCTAGTTATATATTGCTTTTGAGGCCAAGTGTTTTTATGTGTTATGTTATGAGGTTGTATTATGTATATGTTTTTAGGATATGTTTATGGGGATTTTTGACAGGTGGATATGCCTAGTTACAGGGGAAACTATGGAGATATATTTGGAAATTTAGGGAGTTAGTCAAATTTGGGGATGCTAGTGTGTGGTAAAAAAATTGAGTTGCATCAGATTCTAATAGTGAACCTTGACCCTTACTCGATGAAAGATCTATAGTGGAGGAGGATGTAAAGACACATGATTTTTTTCCTAAAAATCGGGGGATCGTGGTGCCGGGGTAGGCATATGTGTTAATGATACTAAAAGAAAAATGTTTTGCGTAGTTGTAGGAAAATGTTTTGTAGAGTAGTGCATTTCTGCGGCCCAATATGCGCCCACATAACCACTATGAGGGCCGCATAATGGTAGCAGAGAGAGGCAGGTAGTTGGGAAATTCTTTATGACATTTTCGCGGCCCATTATGAGACTGCATACCATTTCACGGGCCACACTTTTATCGCATATCAAGATTTTGAATATTTGGGAGGGAGGTTCTACGGAAAATTATGCGACTCATAACGGCCGCTGAGTGATACATGCATGCCTATTTATGGAGGTCCTTTTTCGCGGCCATTTTGCGAACCGCAGAAGCATTATGCGGTGTCATATGAGACCCCATATCCTGTCCCGAGGCTTCATTTTTGGGTTTTTATAATTGGACCTGACTTCATTAAAATAGATTCCATGGTCCATTTCAAGCAAACATTTTGATATTTTAAGAGAGAGAGAGAGAGAGAGAGAGAGAGAGAGAGAGAGAGAAAGAGAGAGAGAGAAAGAGTGCTTAGAGTGATAGAGTGTCTGTCAACCTATTGTCTATGAATTCCTGCTCAAATCATTGTATATTAACAAGGAAAGTCTTCATCCTAGAGGTAAGAATCTGTACCCTCGCCCTTAATTTCAAATATAAATTAAAAATAGGTAATTAGCAAGACAATTCATTGGTATGGGAGTTGTTTATCTTGCATGAATGTGTTATCAAAGAGTGTAGGAAGATTGCGATCTAAAAATGGTAATAATGTGATACGGGGTGAAGGAATCTTTCATGAAAGGACCTTAAAACCTTAATGCACACCTAGTGTTTGATAAAATACTCAAATGAGCTACAATCATGATCATCTTCCTAATTTTTGTTCAACTTGTTATATTTCTACAATATATTGAAGTTGCAAAGAATTCTGGGACATTTTAAAGTTTAAGGAAGCTCAATTGAAGTATGTTGTCTAAACCACTTTCTTAGAATTGAATTCCGTAATGTTCATGTAAGTTATGTATGACCCGAGCTGATCTTTATGAAATTGGTTATCCCGAGTAATCTTGGGTTTAATGATATATGTTCGATATGTTCTCCAAATGCTTTTATTCATGCTATGTTATCTTTTGAAGATATATTCAAAGTGTAGGCTATGTGTGTTATAAATGATACAATTTCAAGTCATGCTTGAGTGAAGGTTATCATGACAAATTATGTGAAAAATCTCTATATGTCCAAGACTCTTAGTGTTTCTCATGTCTCATGCCCCATACTCAGGGAGCGCGACCGACGCTCAATCGAGTGGACCCGAGCGAGCAAGACTGTTAGATTTCCTTCTACCCAAACACATCCATAAAAAAAGGGGAGATGTACTCCATTAATCAAACACTAAGTAGTTTTCTTTAGAAACTTCCATTTCATTTCCGCTAGTATATTCATTCATAATTTCCATAATATTACAAGTTTATACATTTAATGAAAAACATGTTTGCTAAATACCAACATTTCTGGTTTTGACTCCCAACATCAACCACCACCCACAACCTGTCTACGGAGCCTCTAAGTTCAACTTAAGAGTAATATGGAAAAACCGGAAACAAGGCTTTGTTTATACTCCAAAACACAAAGTACATGAGAAACAATAGATACATGACCCCGGAATGAAGTGGGGCTCACCAAGTCAGCTGAAGAGAGTGCACCACTATCACTGATCATTGTCGACTGCTATGGAACCACCTGCATCAATTAAAGATGCAGCGTCCCCGGTGAAAGGGTTCGTTAGTACTGTCGAATATCACTTGTATGAATTACTTAAAGTCCTATTTCAAAGAAAAATACCCATAAAAGCAAAGGCAACACATAAAAATAACAAGATACAAAAAATTACAGTTAAAATATAATAATTTTCAAAATACGAAGATAATATTTATTTTATGTTGGGATATCATAAGCACCGATATACCACCATCTTTGTTAAAACGGAGACCGATCATGCACTATAGGCTATGGCATATCCCATGAACAATGTTGTTTCACATGATGATGCGAAAGAAAGTTGTTGCGAAGAGTAGTACCACCATGTGCCCAACATGGCGTCTAATCTTCACCCGATCAGCTAGGTCGCCATCCCACTTATGCCATGTGTGTTGACTTCTCCAATTCACAGCTATTACCAGTTTCATCCAATTAAGGGGAATAATCACAACTTCATCAATATTTCAATTTCATCCCAAATAAGGGGAGTAATGACAATCCTGCCCTACACCAGCACGTGTAGTTTCAGGTGTGGGCCTTATGACCCACTCTTCATCGGTTTTACTAATGATACTCCAAAAATCATTTTTGATTTTGATTTGATTTGCACATAAAAGTGAAATAATTACAAATGTGTTCAACTCAACATATTCGTTGTATATACCTTCACAAGTATTTCCACCCAACCATAACAACAATATTTCCTTGTCTCTTTTGTCCTTACACAAGATTCTTTATTCATGTCCCGATGGCCGTGTAAGTGCTCATAAAACTTTTACCTAGACATTCAGTACTTCGTGATGCCCAGATTAGATTGAGTAGTACCCTACAGACTTAGAAAAAAATATTCCCAAAAAAGTGCGTTTATGCGGCCCATTATGCGATCGCATAATCACTCTGTGGACCACATAGTGGTCGCAGGGTGGATCAGAAAAGCTGGCCAAATTTGAGGACAATTATGCGGCCGAAAATGCAATCACGTAATTGATATGCGGGCTGCATAATCAATCGCATATCGTCCTTGGAGTTTTGCGAGGGGAGTTCCGCGACGCATTATGCGACCGCATAATAGGTAATGCGTGCCGCATAATGGCTGCATACTCGATCAGTTGTTACACCCGTCTAAGGCCATTTTTGCAGCAGGTTTGCAGACCAAATTTCCATTATTATGCGACCGCATAACTGTGTCGGGGCACCCCATTTTGTTATTTTAAAACCCGACCCAGACCAACATAAATAATATTCCCCACCATTTTAAACCATTTCCTTGATAATTTAGAGTGAGAAAAGAGAGGGTTCTATAGAGAAGGCCCCAATTCCCTTAAATTGATCCTCCATCACCACTCAAGGCTTGGGAATAAACAGACAAGATACCAATTTCTTCAACCTAAGAGGTAAGTTTCTACAACACTAGCTTTTGAATTTCACGATTTGCTAAAATGGGCCATTAGTAAGGTAGTCCCTGGAGTTAGGGATAGGGACCATGCATGCATGAGGTTCTAAATTATGTGTGGGGAAGTAAAAGGAAACATAGAAAGGAATAGGGCATAGGACCTTAACAAACTCATAATTATGAATGTAATGCTCAAATGAGCTGGGACTATGATCCAATTCCTAATTAAAATTTGGTTGTGCTATTTTGTCAAACAAATTGAAAGAGCTATGTGGTTCCAGAAATTTTAATAGGAATTAGGGATAAGACCCAGTCGATGTATGTATGGATAACTCTAATCTTCATAGAATCAACTCGTTGGTGTCCGAATAGGTAGTGTGAGTCCCTAACTTGATCATAGTTGAAATGACTATTCTTATGTGTTGATTCGAAATATTTCTGTTTCTAAATTGATCATGTCACCATGGGGAGAGACCGTACTCCATGTAAAAAGACACGGTGGAATTATAAATCGTGGCACTTTGTATTAAAGATACTATTAATCAAAAGGATTGGAAAGACGAAATAAGAAACTATGTTACCCCTACTTGTGATTCTCTATTCTTGTGAAGTGCTATGTAATTTCCATGACTGCCTTCCTACCTGTTTTATTGTTATTCTATTTTAGAGTGGAATTATTCATACATACAAGTACTATTCGATGGTACTAACATCCCTTTTACCGGGTGCACTACATCTTTGAATGGATGTAGGTGGTTCTGTTGCAGATAGCGTTGATCGCCGATAGTGGTCCCTCGCTCTTTTTTCTTACAACAGCCTTGGTGAGCCCGACTTCGTCATGGGGTCATGTATAGTATATGTTGTACCTCTTTTGTTAAGTTACTATATTTTGAGGTATAGTCGGGCCCTTGTCGCTGACATTGTCACGTTTGTCTTTTGTACCTATAGAGGCTCCTAGACGCTTATGTGGGTCATTTATGGGTGTCGGGGATGTTATCGAATCAAGTTGTATGTTGAAATCCTATTCCACTTAATCATAAACTGTAAGTACTGTTCGAAGTTTGATTATCACATAATGTAGGTAAGGAAGAATGAACTAGCAACATATGTATATTTATATAACTGGCCTCTCCCCGGGTTAATAAGCGGTGATTCGTTCCCTTTTTGGAATATGAATGAGTCGAATAGGATATGTTTTAAAGGCTTGCTCGACCGGGTGCACTCGGTTGAGCGCTGGTCACGCTCCCCGAGGTTGGGGCGTGACAGGTCGTACTTCATATTCCACATTTTCACATCTTTTATTTCCAAGGATCACCATATGATATTGACATATAGAATATTTCGAAAATCATATTGCGAGCACCTAATTTTTGACCCACATGGGAATAACTCCTAAAAATAGACCAAAAAATAATTTTAAATAAATTTTAGGAGTTTTTTTTTATTTAGTTGCATTTCATGTAGGTTTAATATTTTAATATTATAGAAAAATCATAAAATTGTCACATTTTTCATTACATGTCATCATAGGTTTAATTTGAATTTTAGAAAATAATTACTCTTAATTGATATATTAATATACAAAAATCACAAAAATATTCATTAGTATTAATCAATTAGTTAAAATGCTAATTAGTCTTTTTGCAAAGTAAATTCAATTAGTAGTAGGGTGGCCGTTTTTGAGAGAACAATTTGTCCTGTTACTTCAAATTGACCTAATTTTAGGGCCCAAAATCCAAGGCCCAACCAAATTCCCCTCTTTAAAACCCCATTTCCCAAGACCTGAACCTGAACCAAATTTTGGAAAAAATACCCCTACCTAGGAGAATGAGCGCCGAAAATTCGCCTCGGAGGAAGAAACACATCCACCACGAATTCAACCTTCCTTCCTCCATTTCCAGCTATGTAAGATCGCATTCAATCACCTGAAACCCCTTGGATTCATAGCTCCAAGTTTACATTTATGTCCAACTCCATTTTCCACCTGAAAATCAGTCAAATCAACCCAAAAACTATACCAAACCACCTCTAAAACAAGCTGAAAACACCAACTCAAAGCTGCAGCGTCTCCACCATCAAACTAGCAGCTTCCCACCTTCATCTCCACCCAAAAAACGTTATCAGATTAGCCTTTTTTTCCACTCAAAAAATGCTTCCGAAACAATCTCTCGAACCCAGCAGAAAACCATCCAAAATTAGCTCTGAACTATCCTAAAAAATAGTCCGTTTTCAGAAATGAAAAGCTGAAACTTCAGCTATGAAAAACAACCACTAAAATAGCCGGAACACCCATCAAAACGCAGTCATAACTTTAGCAATTGTTACCCCAAAATTACCCTAGAACACTACTAAAAGACATCACCAAACCCAACAGAAGAATTCCATTATAGGTTGCCAAATCTGAGTGAAACAGTCCGGGAAAAGTCCCCGGCGAGGTCTTGGTTCTAGGCTGCCGATCTATGATCCGGTCAGAGGCTCTCTGTTTCGCGTAATTTATTCTCCATTAAAGGTCCGTTTCTAAGCTTCTTTGTTTTATTTTTCTCGGTTCCTGTTGTTCGTTAGATTTTAATTCCTCTTAAGATGAAGTAATTATATGTTGATGTTTTGTGAATAATCTGAAGTTCCTTAATGTTTGATTGATGGAATGCATTTGGCTTATTAATTTAGTATTTTGATTTTAGCTGTTCAATTTGGATAGATAATCTGTTGCTTAATCAATTTGCATTTTTCACTAATTAAAAGGCAAGTGGGCCACTAGCTTGGGATCAATTGGGCCTAGAATTATTAAATATGCACAACATGTTTGGGTTTGGTTAAAGGGAATTATGCCTAATGATCTTCTTGATTATTTTTTAGAAGAATTACTTGGTCCGTGGGGTCAATTTGGGAAGATGAGAATCTAACTAAATTAAATCTAGGCTTTGGTCATAGTATTTTGCTTTAGGAGAATTTAATAAATAATAAATTATCGTGATTATGGATACGGTTCCCATGACATAGTTATAGATATGTAACCCCAATTCGGGTCAGCATTTCATGTGACCCGACAATAATAATTAAAATAAACATGTCGGAAATCACGGGTGCATTTCATGTGGCGTGGGTTGCAATGTGTACCAAAACGACAAGTGTACGACATCGTGACTTAATCCAGAGATATTTCCAAAAATACTAAAAGCGGTTTTAAAAAAAAATAAAGAAATGTACAATGGGCTAAAATATGTAAATTATCAGATAATTTAGGCTAAATATTAATAGTTAAGCGACCGTGCTAGAACCACGGAACTCGGGTATGCCTAACACCTTCTCCCGAGTTAACAGAATTCCTTACTAGGATTTCTGGTTGCAGACAAATCAAAACAGATTCTAAATTTTCTCGGTTTGGGATTTCAATAAACGGTGTCCCGGAATATCGTCAAAATCTGGGTGGCAACTCTGAAAACTAAAATAATTCCCAAACCCGAATAATGTCACTTAAAGTGGAAAAACTCCCTTATTACCCCTTTCATTAATCTGGGGGTGAAAAAGGAGGTGTGACAGCTCTGGCGATTCTACTGGGGATTAGAACCCAGAATCTCTAGTTCAGGGTTCAAAGAATTCGAGTTTAGAATAGCTGTTATATTTGGCTTTCATGATTGTTTCTTTTTTTTACGTGTTTGACCCTAACGTGCTAAATGCCGCTTTTTATCTCTTTGATATTATGTGAAATGTATATAAAATTTGTCGAAACCCCTCTTCTCTCTAAGTCTTCTAAATCATCTAGGAAGTGTGCACTCCTTGTGACGTATTTTCTGTTAGAGTCATATCCAAATTTTAGAACGAGGTACGGACAAGTTGCAAAGCCGGTGAAGCTTCTGTATTCCCGTTACGCTGCCTCGACCTCGGCTCGAGCTGTCTGCTCGGGTAAGCTTGGTCTAGAACAAAACCCCAGGTCTAAACCTAGAATAACAAAATCTCATGTCGGATCCCTAGTAGGAACGCTTATTTGCATCATGCGCATTTGACTAAGGGACTCAACACAGGGGTTGGGTCCGTCTAGGACAGGTGTACCCGAAATGAAAGACTATCCTAATGCATCTTACCTGCTACATATGCATTTATTTGTTTCGGCTTGTGTATTGACCGGCTAAAAATAAAAAACAAACAGAAAAAAACCAAGAGTGCGAGGTAGTTATTCGAAATATGAAACTCTTTCTATAAATAAGAAAGAAAATAATTGAATGTTCTCAAAAGTCATGTTTCGGGTTCCGTCAAAACTGGGAGAACTACGTGGGTCTGATTCTCACCGGATGTGAGATACGTAGGCAAACCTCATCGGTTCCGACCCCCAATTTTAAAAAATTCAAAAAAAAATTCCTTTTTTTAGAAGTCTTTCTTTAGAAAATTCCAAATAATAAAAATTTAAAAGAAAAATATTTTCTTTCATTTTAAAAATCTTTCATCCAAAAATAAAATCCAAAAATCCAAAAAAATATTTTCTTTCTTCTTTAGAAGTCTTTCTTTAAAAAGAAAAATTTAAAAAACAAACAAAATAAAATAGGGATAAAATCAAAAATCCAAAAATACTTTCATTCTTCTTTCGAAAATCGAAAAAGAAATTCAAGATTCGAAAATATTTAATTTTTCTTTAGAAGTATTTCTTCCAAGAATTCAAAATAAAAGTCAAAAAATCCAAAAATATTTCTTTTCTTCTTTAGAAATTTTTTTTCGAAATTCCCAAAAAACATATATTTTCTTCTTCTTTAGAAGTCTTTCTTTTCAAAATTCTCAAAAAAAATAAAAAATAAATAAAGAAATCTAAATCCAAAAGTATTTTCTTTCTTCTTTTTAAGTCTTTGTTTCAAAAAAAAAGAAATTAAAAAAAAAACAAAAGAGTTAAGTTATTCCTACTATTCCCAATGTTCCTGAACTACACAAGATCTGATTCATGCGGCGTCATGATACGTAGGCAACCCACATCAGGTTCGATCGAATGATTTTGAAAAAAAAAAAGAGAAAAAAAAGTAAAAAAAAAAAAATGATAATAAGGACCGACTGAGTCCATTCTAACGTCTCTTTTGTTTTGAATTGTGAAGATAGCTTGAGGTGGTCGATTTGTGGTAAGTTGTCAACACAAAATCCAAGGGAAAAATGACAAGCGACACTGAAGCTGTTACTAGCAGTCGTGAAACTCAGGGTCAGAAGGTGCAACAAGAGTCTACTGTGGTTGAGGAAAATAGGGTACTGAAACAGAAACTGACTTAAATGTGTCAAGCATGGGCCAATGGCCAAGGACCACCCTTCTATTTTCAGGGATTCCCAGAATTCACACCCATCTCGACAACAACCATTCTGGTCTCATTGTCTGATCAATCCTATCCACATGGGTTCAGTCTTTATCCTAGCTGTACGACCACATCTGGATCTCAAGTTGCATGCTCTCAAAGTTTGCCATTGACAACCAATCAGATAACCACTATTATTATGCATGTCTTCACTGCCTCACAGCCGACAGTGGTGCAGAGGAAACCTCATGAGTCACAATTTGCTACCTAGTAAGAACAATACCACTCTCCTGAGTACCAGTAGTACTTATTTAATCTTCCTACAAAGATTGAGAAGCCTGCCCGAAAGATGGCACATGATGAAATGACCCAAAGACTGAAAAGCTTAGAACAACAGTTGAAAAACATGCAAGGGTTGGCAGGTCAGAAGAGTATTACCTTCAAGGATCGATGTATGTTCCTCGATGTTCGTTTGTCACTTGGTTACAAGGTCCCCAAGTTTGAAAAGTATCATGGACATGGAGACCCCATAGCCCACCTGAAAAGGTATTGCAATCAATTAAGAGGTGTAGGAGGAAAGGAAGAATTATTGATGGCTTATTTTGGGGAAAGCCTTACGGGGGTAGCCTCTCAATGGTTTACTGATCAAGACATATCTCGTTCTTATGTATGGGATGACATGGCCTAGACCTTTTTCAAACAGTTCCAATACAACATCGACATTTCCCCGGATCCCAATTCCTTTTCCAACCTGAACAAGAAACCAACTGACAGTTTCAGGGAATATGCCATTAAATGGAGAGAGCAACCGGCTAGAGTTAAGCCACCCATGGATGACCACGAGCTAGTCATTGTCTTCCTTCAAGCGCAAGAGCCAGATTACGTTCAAAACATGATGTCCGCAGTTGGCAGATCCTTCTCTGAAGCAATCAAAATGGGAGAAATGGTAGAGAATGGCCTTAAAACATGCAGAATTATATGTCGAGAAGCTCTCAAAGCCGAAAATTAGGTTGTCCAGATTAAATCTAATAATCTTGGCGATACGAACGAGAAGGATGAAGAAACCATAATGACATCAGGGTCGAGAAGAGGTCCTAGGAGAACATCTCGAAGGTGTGACCAGCCTCGGCTATTTTCCGATGATTCCCATGAGCACTACTATACACCTCAGAACCCACAATACTAGTTTGCTCCACCTGAGTATTTTGTGCATCCACCAAGGCACCCCAGAAGGCGAGCGTCAACACTGCAAAATTTCCACCAACCTCCACAAAATATTCAAGTGCCCTATAACCGCATCCAAGCAAGAGGTATAGAGGGGAAGAAAGGTTGAAAGATAATTTTACACCAACAGGAGAGTCTTATGAAAGCTTGTTTGAGAAACTAAAGCATTATGACATGATTGCACCTATTCCTCCAAATTATATGGACCCACGTGCAAGAAGATTTCACCCTTCTAAAAGGTGTGAATACCATTCCAATGCCCATGGTCACGATGTTGAAAGTTGTCGGGGTTTGAAAAGAGAAATAGAAAGGATGATCCAAGAAAATCTTATTGTAATCCAAGACACTGACACCCAGAATATCACGCACAATCATTTTCCTGCACATGATGATGCACACTTTGTGGGGATGATGCGTGGTGGCAGGAAGTATAAGAATCCTCCCGGGAACTTGCTGACTGAAATTAATGATTTTGAAATTGGAGAAAGCTCTGCTGATTGTGATGAGCAAATTTGTGGCTAAATGTCAAGCTTAGCAATTGAAAAGTCATTCCCTCATTCGGAAGGAATAATGGTAGCTTGTTTTGATGTTTTTCTACTATCTGGGTTATTTCAGGGTTGTGATCCAGCTTTTATTTGTTTTATTAAGTCAAACCCTTCTATCCCTCTTTTCTGTTTGTGTGAGTCTTGTCTGTCCGTTTTATTGCTATTTTCATTATTCGGGTTATTCTAGGGTTGTAACTCGGATTTTAGGTTGTTTGTCTTGTTGTTAAGCCCTTGCATCCTTTACTCAATGAAATACAATTTTTCCTTTTGTTTCATTCCATGCTTAGCTCCTTTCTCGCTAGTTTTAGTGATATGACATGCATGCGTAAATTTTGGTCAGATCTTAAAAAACTGATTTAGTCTTGAATGAGATAAGTGAGAAAGAGACACCTTTGGGGATGAATAAAGATTTGAGATACTTTGAATTTAGGGTCGAGTAAAATTCACCTTCAAATCATTGTGTAGATCAGTCTTGAGGATGCTTAATCAATTGAAGCTCGATCGAAAGTGTGGCATTAATGGATGGAAAGTGTCTGCCGACCACGACATACCAAGAAGATAGAGATGTTCATCAACGCTATGATCGCAAAAAGATAATATGTTGTGGCGTTGTCGAGGCTGGGAGGCCCTTTTTCTTCTATCTAAACACTTTATACCCTTCTCTACCCCTTTTGAGCTGGTGTCATTTTTCTTTGACCACCCTCTTTTGGAATCAAGTTTAGAGTCAAAAGTCAAAAGTGAAAATAAAAATTAAAAAAAATGAAAAAAATCCATGCCCCAAGAGTACAAACTGGGGAAGCTCTTAGAAAGTTCAAATGAAAAAAAAGAGAGATAAAAAAAAACAGTCAAAGGTCCATGCCCCCCCAAAAAATAAAAGGTGGGGCAACCTGTTTCGACAAAAAAAACATGAGAAAAAGAAAGAAAAAAAATATATAGTTAGGTCAGATGTTTGAACTACGTTAGACCTGATTCCTTAAAAAAATATAGCATACGTAGGCAGCCTTACACGGTTCGGTACAACCAAATAAGATTCAAAAGAAAAAGAAAAAAAATCCAGAAAACTCCCCAGTAGCTAAAACTGGGGCAAAAATTTTACTTCCCTTTTGAAAGAGTCGATTCCAGGAGTTGTAAGCCTACAACCCTTCATTTTGAGTCTACTTTGAGCCTTCATGCCGACCTTTCTTTCCAACGCTATCCAAAAACCCTTCCAAATAAAGGCCTCCTAATATGCCTCCAAGAATGGCAAGATAAGTATGCAATGAGAAACGGTTGTGTCACGACATAGAACACTGCCAAGTCGCTCACAAACGAAAGAAAAAAGAAAGAAAAAAAAAAGAAAAAAAAATGAGAGAGTCTTACTAGTGAAAACCCTCACGGGCACTATAAAGCGATGATAAGTAGAGAAAATAAATGAGAGAGGCTTGTTGGTGAAACCCCTCGAGGCACCACTGACCGAAAGTGAGTCGTTAAGCTGATGTAAAGGATTGGCACGAATAAGCCCGACCTCAAAGGTCATAGGAATGGTAAAAGGAAATATTAGACCAGTTTGATAGATCAGGCCGTTGAGTCCAAAATGCATGTCATAATCATTGAGGCTAGTTACCGCAAAAAAAAGAAAAAATAAAAAAAGATAAGCCTCTTCCTTTTGTCCTTCCGACAGGGGCATTGCTTGTTAATAATTGTTTCTTTGCGTCATGGTGTCCTTCACTCTGAGTCAGTCTTTGTCGAAAAAAGCAAGAAAAGATTTCAAAATCTTCTATCAGCTTTTCAGTTGCACAAAATTAAGTTTGGCCAGCAATCCAATGTTACAATCAACATGCATTGAGGATTCATGCAGAGGCTTCCCCCAAAACACCATTGTCAGCCTACTTACCGGAAGTAAAGATAACTGATGATTCTCTCTGATAGACAAATTGCTCCAAAAAGCAGGAAGTCATTCAAGATATCAGGAAAGGTCACCTAAGAAAAGGTCTCCAGTTGGGATAAGGTTGATTGAGACACAAATACAAATTGTATTGGGTGGGAAACAATGAAGGTTGATGCAGAGCAAAAGTCTCTTGAAACTGACTCAAGCTGATTGAGCAAAAGCCAAGCGGCTCAGGACTCAAGGCCACGTACCGACCATCACTTTTAAAACTTACAAAATTTTCTTTGTTTGAAACAGGAACAAAGCAGTGCAACGAAAGTGGTTTAAAATAAAAAGAAGAGAAGAGCTGAAAAAGGGAAGTTTCTCAAATCTTCACCTTTATTTGTTTTGCTAGTGTACATAAAATGTCGCCATTACTCTTCATCTCCTAGGATAAAAAGTCCTATTCTGATGGATTTTCCTCCCAATATAAATCTTAGTCTGATGAATCTTTCTCCTAAGATAAAAAAAAAGACCTAGTCTGATGAACTTTCTCCTCGGATCGAAATCTTAGTCTGATGAATCTTTCTCCTAAGATAATAAAAAACCCTAGTCAGATGAATCTTTCTCCTAGGATCGATGTCTTTGTCTGACGAATCTTTCTCCTAAGATAGAAACCTAGTATGATGAATCTTTCTCCTAGGATCGAAATCTTAGTCTAATGAATATTTCTCCTAAGATAATAAAAAACCCTAGTCTGATGAATCTTTCTCCTAGGATCGATGTCTTAGTCTGACGAATCTTTCTCCTAAGATAGAAAACCTAGTCTGATTAATCTTTCTCCTAGGATCGAAATCTTAGTCTGATTAATCTTTCTCCTAGGAAAAAAGACCTAGTCTGATGAACTTTATCCTAGGATCAACATCTTAGTCTGATGAATTTTTCTCCTAGGACACAAATCTTAGTCTGATGAATCTTTCTCCTAAGATAATAAAAAAGAGACATAGTTTGATGAACTTTCTCCTAGGATCAAAATCTTAGTCTGATGAATCTTTCTCCTAGGATAGAAGACCTAGTCTGATGAATTTTCTCCTAGGATTAGCGTCTTAGTCTGATGAATTTTTCTCATAAGATAAGAAAACCTAGTCTGATGAATCTTTCTCCTAGGATAGAAATCTTAGTATGATGAATATTTCTCCTAAGATAATAAAAAAAGATACCTACTCTGATGAACTTTCTCCTAGGATAAAAATCTTAGTCTGATGAATCTTTCTCCTAAGATAATAAAAAATCCTAGTCTGATGAATTTTCTCCTAGGATCAAAATCTTAGTCTGATGAATATTTCTCCTAAGATAAAAAAAATGAAGTCTGATGAATCTTTCTCCTAGGATCATAAATCTTAGTCTGATGAATCTTTCTGCTAAGATAGAAAATCTAGTCTGATGAATCTTTCTCCTAGGATAAACGTCTTATTCTGATGAATCCTTCTCCTAAGATACCAAAAAAAAAATATTGAAAAACAAAAAATCCTTCTTGATTCATTTTAGCATAGATACACAATTCAATAGTCTCATTTTCCAACATAGGGTCTCCATTCCCTAGTTGATTTTATTTTTAGACATATGGTCTCCACTCCCTAGTCTGTTTTCCAACATAGAGTCTCCATTCCCTAGTTAATGCCAGCATAACCTTATACCAACATAGGGTCTCCACTCCCTAGTTGATGACTTTAGACATAGGGTCTCCACTCCCTAGTCTTCTTTCGAACTTAGGTCTCCATTCTCTAGTTGATGACGGCATAACCCAATGAGTCTCATTTCCAGACACCGCATAACCTGGTGATCTTTGCTGACAACAACACAACCTGTTGATCGATTCCTGACACTGCCATAACCCAGTGATCTCTTTTCCCCAGGCAACATCATAACTTGTTGACCTTTCTAGACACCGGCATAACATGGTGATCTCTTTTCTGAAAACATCATAACTTGTTGGTCGCTTACTTACACTGGAATAACCCAGTGATCTCTTTTCCCCAGGCAACATCATAACCAGTTGACCTTTCTAGATACCGGCATAACCTGGTGATCTCTTCCTGACAATAGCATAACCTACTGATCATTTCCTGACACTGGCCTAACCCAGGGATCTCTTTTTCCCGGCAACAGCATAACCTGTTGACCTTTTCCCATACACCAACATAACCTGGTGATCTCTTGCTTGACAACGTCATAACCGTTGATCCGTCCCAGACACCAGCATAACCTGGTGATCTTTTCTTGACGACCTGTCGATCTTGTCCAACATAGGTTCTCCAATCCCTAGTAGATTTTACTTTTAGGCATAGGGTATCCGCTCCCTAGTCTACAATAACTCCGGGTACACCATTCCCGACTTTTCATTTGTTTTCAATAATAAAGTAGCATAGATTTTATTACAATAACTCGCGAAATATTCCAGATGAAAACTGGGGCAGAAAAATTCGTTTGTTTGTTTTTGATTTTGTGCAGATTACAATGTATTCGAGACGACCAAAAGAAGAAGTTTCGATTCAAAATAAAAGAAAAGAAGAACAGAGAAGGCCAAACCCAAAGTATGGAAGCGGAAAAGATGTGGACTGCTCAAGACAAATTGAATTCACAAGCTATGCATGTCCCGCCTTGATCTGAGAAGTTGAAATGGGAAAGAACCAACACCTGCAGTTAACAAGCATTAAGATTCCGATCAGAGTCTGCATGAAGAACCAAAAAAGACTCAAGATCAAGCTTCAGAAGACTCATATATAGGAATCTTGTAACTCGTAGCTGATAGGATTAGTTAGACTTTTTCCTTTTTGATATTAATGTAATAGCAGGACCGTGGACCGGACCCTCGACGAAACCTCGCCCTCTCAAAATCTTCACTCCAAAACATCCAAAACTACACTGACCTTATTCCTTTATAGCCAAGGATATGTAGGCAACCTCCGAAGCAAGGTTCGGTATAACCTTTTTCAAAATGCTTCCAAATGGAGTACCAAACGGGCAAAAATTGCTCAATTCAACTTTGCCCAAAAACTCTTCGTGTTCTCGAGCAAAGAGGGGTAGCTGGGAGCACCTAATTTTTGACCCACATGGAATAACTCCTAAAAATAGACCAAAAAATAATTTTTAATAAATTTTAGGAGTTTTTCTTTATTTAGTTGAATTTCATGTAGGTTTAATATTTTAATTTTATAGAAAAATCATAAAATTGTCACATTTTTCATTACATGTCATGTTAGGTTTATTTTGAATTTTAGAAAATAATTACTCTTAATTTATAGATTAATATATAAAAATAACAAAAATATTCATTAGTATTAATCAATTAGTTAAAATGCGAATTAGTCTTTTTGCAAAATAAATTCAATTAGTAATAGGGTGGCCGTTTTTGAGAGAACAATTTGGACTTTTACTTCAAATTGACCTAATTTTAGGGCCCAAAATCCCAGGCCCAACCATATTCCCCTCTTTAAAAATCCCATTTCCCTAAACCTAAACCTAGACCTAATTTTAGAAAAAATACCCCTCCTAGGAGAATGAGCGCCGAAAATTCTCCTCTGAGGGAGAAACGCAGCCACCACGAATTCAACCTTCCTTCCTCCATTTCCAGATATGTAAGATCGCATTCAATCACCTGAAACCCCATGGATTCATAGATCCAAGTTTACATTTCTGTCCAGCTCCATTTTCCACCTGAAAATCAGTCCAAATCTACCCAAAAACAGTACCAAACCACCTCTAAAATAAGCTAAAAATACGAACTCAAAGCTGCAGCGTCTCCACCACAAAACTAGCAGCTTCCCACCTTCATCTCAACCCCAAAAACGCTATCAAAACAACCTTGTTTTCAACTTAAAAAATGCTGCCGAAACAACCTCTCGAACCGAGCAGAAAAGCATCCAAAATTAGCTCTGAACCATCCTCAAAAACAGTCCGCTTTCATCAATGAAAAGCTAAAACTTCAGCTATTATTAACAACCACTAAAATCGCCAGAACATCCATCAAAAAGCAGTCACAACTTTAGAAAATTTTACACCAAAACCACCCTGGAACACTACTGAAAGACATCACAAAAACCAACAGAATAATTCCATTATTGGTTGCCAATATCTGAGTGAAACAGTCCGGAAAAAGTCCCCGGCGAGGCCTTGGTTCGAGGTTGCCGATCTAAGATCCGGTCATAGGCTCTCCGTTTCGCAAATTTATTCTCTATTAAAGGCGTTTCTGAGCTTCTTTGTTTTATTTTTATGGGTTCCTGTTGTCCATTAGATTTTACTTCTTGTTCAGATGAAGTAATTATATGTTGATGTTTTATGAATAATCTGGAGTTCCTTAATGTTTGATTGATGGAATGCATTTGATTTATTAATTTATTATTTTTACTTTAGTTGTTCAATTTGGATAGATAATCTGTTGCTTAATCAATTTGCATTTTTCACTAATTAAAAGGCAAGTGGTCCACTATCTTAGGATCAATTGGGCCTAGAATTATTAAATATGCACAACAGGTTTGGGTTTGGTTAAAGGAAATTGGGCCTAATGATCTTATTGATAATTTTATCCATGTTTTTAGAAGAATTACTTGGTCCGTGGGGTCAATTTGAAAAGATGAGAATCTAATTAAATGAAATCTAGACTTTGGTTATAGTTTCTGCGTAGAATTGGGCTTAATACTAAGTTTAATTACGTCTTATTCGTTTGGGCATTGTATTTTGCTTTAGTAGAATTTAATAAATAATAAATTATCGTGACTATGGGTACGGTTCCCGTGGCATAGTTATAGATACGCAACCCCAATTGGGGTCTGCATTTCATGTGACCCGACCATAATATTAAAATAAACATTTCGTAAATCGCGGGTGCATTTCATGTGGCACGGTTTGCAACGTGTACCAAAACGACAAGTGTACGATATCGTGACTTGTTCCAAAGATATTTCCATAAATACTAAAAGCGGTTTAAAAAAAAATAATAATAAGAAATGCACGATGGGCTCAAATATGTAAATAATCAGATAATTTAGGCTAAATATTAATAGTTAAGCGACCGTGCTAGAACCACGGAACTCGGGAATGCCTAACACCTTCTCCCGAGTTAACAGAATTCTTTACTCGGATTTCTGGTCGCAGACAAATCAAAACAGAGTCTAAATTTCCTCGGTTTGGGATTTCAATAAACGGTGTCCGGAAACATCGTCAAAAATCCGGGTGGCGACTCTGAAAACTAAAATAAATCTCAAACCCGAATAATGTCACTTAAAGTGGAAAAACAAACTTATTACCCCTTTCATTAATCCGGGGGTGAAAAAAGAGGTGTGACACATATACCTCAAGTTCATTAGTTATGGAAAATTTAAGCACAAAAGGTTTCTTCCCAAAGAATGGGGCATACCAACCAGCAATACAAACACACATCAAGATCATAAACAATCAATACATCATTTATACTTACAATTCTCTTTCCTAGAAATGTCAACATACAATTTCAATACCTGAGTGTATAATGACTCGAATCACACTGGATCAATTCAAAAAGAAAAGCATTATTTAGAACAACCACTCATGGGCATAAATTGAGTACAAAAGCTTTTAGACATTTCTACTTTTGATGTCATTTATGAACAGTTACGTCGAGGCTCATTTTATGATCTGTCTCATATCTTCTCATTTCATTGGCATCACTAGTCATAGTTATAACTTATGTTCTTGGAACGCTGGCCACACTCTATTTTCCCAATTCACTTACTTCATTTTCAAGCATCTTAAGAGATTATCAACAACAAGATATTTTCAATCAAGGCCTTAGGGACGCGTATGAGCAATTAAGAGACTCAAGCATATTGAGTTTTTCTCACATAATTTGGCATACTAGCTTTCATTTGGAGCACGGCTCAAAGCCATAACATTCTAATACGCAAACCACACTTTGAACATATATGTCACGACCCCGATTCCTAAACCGGCCGTGATGGAACCTATCATGGAACTAGGCTAGCCAACCATTTCAGACCATCAATAAATATATATATATATATATATATATATATATATATATATATATATATATATATATATATATTATAGTTTCCCAAAATTAGCAGATTTTAAAATAGAAGACTGATATGAAACAAAATACACACTTCTCCAAAAGCTGGAGTCAATTGTCATGAGCATCTAAGATTGTAAATACAGTGTACAATATAATGACTGGCTACAACAAAATTCTGAGGTACAAAAGACCAAAAGAAACAATAAACTGAGGGAAGTAAAGGAGGTGAGCTGGGGACGCTGAGCAGCTACCTCAATCCTCGAACAACTCCAAGCTCGTCCGAAATCAACTTGCGAGATGGTTCGGTACCTGGATCTGGACACAGAGGTGCAGGGAGTAATGTGAGTAAGCCAACTCAGTAAGTAATCAATGTAACCAAAAACTTGAGTGCAGTGACGAGCAATTTGAATCATGTAAATTCAAATAGTGAATAACATTGGAAATGAACAAATTAAATTAGGAATCTACTATTCCGAATATTTCATAGAAGAACTCCGGTTTCCATTTAAAAATCTCGTAGAAAAGTTTTATCCAACATTTATTATCAGAGGCTCAGTGTAAGGAAGAGAGAAAAACATAATTTTCATAAAATATAAGCCCCTCGGGCACAATATCACTCACAATAAAGCATCTCGGGCAAGCCTCTCAGTCACTCGTAACTCCACTATCAGTATCTCATTCTCTCACTTAATACTCGTACTCAGTAAGTACCATGAACACACACAACTGTTACGGCGGGCAGCCCGCTACACTACATTTATATATATATATATATATATTTATACTGCTGTGGCGTGCAGCCTGATCCATATAAATAAGATATATTACTGCGGAGTGCAGCCCGATACATATAATAGTCAATTGCGCTCACTGGGGTGTACAGACTCCTGGAGGGGCTCCTTCAGCCCAAACACTATATTTATTGCGGCGTGCAGCCCGATCCAATATGTATATTTTTGCGGCGTGCAACGCGATCTATATATAACATATATTGCTGCAGTGCGTAGCCCAATCCATATATATATATATACTCTATATTGCAACAACGTGCAGCCCAACCCACATATAATATATAATAACATATATTTCTGCTGCGTGCGGACCGTCTCATAACGATCCTCACATACTCGGCTCTCGGCCTGACTCAGTCACCCTCACAAGCCACTTGGGCAATTTATCTCAACTTACGAGACTCAGCCCAAAATACTTTTTAGAGTTTTCAAAGCAGTGTGATAACATAAAAATAACAACAATTAGTAGACAATGACTGAGTTCGCAATTGTTCCATCAGGATAGTGTAAGAATAGTTTAAAAGTACCTCTGAGGTTCTAAACAGGTCGGCACAAGACCCCAATCATGGAAAATACCCCTAAGGGTCTAAACAGGTCAGCACAAGGCCCTAAATCATGGCCCACAGCCCATATACAAGTATACACTTCTAAAAGATAGGATGTCGTGAGGTTTCAAATAAACAACGGAGCTTAATAGTCGCTACGGGACGAACTGATTCACAATCCCTTTCGGTGCATGCCCCCATGCTCGTCACCTAGTGTGTGCGTCACCTCATTTATCAACAGAATATCAATAACGAGGTGTCATACTCTCAGGTTTAGAGTTACAATCGTTACTTACCTCAAAACAGCCCAAAATCTAGTCCGCGATAGGCTTTTCCTTTGAATTGGCTCCCAAATTCTCCGAATCTAACCAATGTCGGAATAACATTATCAATATACGCAAACAGAACAAAACCCAATTGAAAGATACAAATTTTAACCCAATTCTCGAAATTCGGCCAAATCCGAGCCCCAGGCCCACGTCTCGGAATTTGATAAAATTTACATCACTATAATCCTCGTCCTCCCACAATTCTATGCATACAAAGAAAACTAAAAGCGGACCACAATTGCCCACTCAAATCCTCAAAAGGAAATTCCGAATTCCATGCACCTTCTTCCCCAAATTTGGGCTTAATTTCAACAATTTTCCTGTTTAATTACTTAGAATAAACGATATAGAACGAGTTATGAAGTTGGAAACCTTACCTCCGAGAGAGCCCCTATGATTTCTTCTTCAAACCCTCTCAATTAGCGCTCAACCGACTTGACAATGGAGGAAAATGATGAAATTTTTTGCAACAATGGGCTTTAAAGCATTCTCCCCAGCACTTAAAATCCCTTCAGTGCGATTGTGACTTTTGCCACGCGATTGTGATGCACAGACAAGTAAACCCAATGTGATCGCATACCAATACACCAGATCTCATAGAAAATCTCTCGACCTCACACACGCGCCTCAGAATCTCTACGCGATCGCACCAACACCCACGTTATCACACTGCTTTACCTGCCCAACCGATGTGATCGCAATCCTAACCACGCGATCGCATAAAATAAATGTCTGGCCCACTCTTTTACTCTACGCGATCGCGAATGATTCCACACGATCGCAGTGAAGAATTCACTACAGCTAAAACACAAGAAAACATCAGACTTCTTAAGGACAAAAGTGATTGTTTGAGCATCCGAAATACACCTCAGGCCCCCGGTACCTCAACCAATCCTACCAACACACCCCATAGCATCATTCAAACTAAGTCGAGCCTTTGAAACACCAAAAACAACACGAAAGCACCAAAATTACATCAAATTCAAGCCTATGAACTTTGAAACTTCTAATTTTTGCCAATGATGCCGAAACCAACCAAAACACATCTGATTGACCTGAAAATTTGCACACATATCCAAAATGAAATTACGAATCTGTTCCAACTTCTGAAATTCCATTCCGGCCCCGATAGCCTATTTTCCACTACCGACCAAAAATCGCCAAAAACTAACAATTCAAGCCTAATTCTACACCAGACATTGAAATTTCATTATGAACACACTCCTAAGTCCCAACTCAGCTAACAAAGCTATCCGAGTCATAAAATCCAGATACCGAGGTCATTTACCAATACGTCAACTCCCAGTTGACTTTTTCAACTATTAAGCTAATTTAAGAGACCAAGTGTCTCTGTTCTCACCACCACCACTCTGAACCCAAACCAACTGACCCAACACAACATAAATAGGCTAAGCGACATATGATAAAACAAAATGGGGGAAACAGATATCCTCACGAAACGACTGACAGGGTCGTTACATCTCCCCTTCTTAAATAGACGTTCATCCTCAAACGGGTCTAGAAACATACCTGGAGTCTCGAATAAGTGAGGATATCTGTCTCGCACCTCCCGATGGGTCTCCTAGGTGGAATCCTCCACCGGCTGTCCTCTTCAATGAACCTTTACTGAAGTTATATCCTTAGACCTCAGCATTCTGACCTGACTACCCAAAATAGCCATTGGCTCTACCTCATAGGACATATCTCCCTCGAGCTGAACCGTGCTGAAGTCCAAACATGAGACGGGTCACCAACTTACCTCCAGAGCATCGAAACAGGGAACACCGGATGAATACTCGACAAGCTGGGAGAAAAGCCAAGTCTATAATCCACCTCCCCAATCCTCTGAAGAACCTCAAATGGCCCAATGAACCGGGAACTCAGCTTTCGCCTCTTCCGGAATCTCATAACACCCTCAATGGGTGAAACCTTCAGCAGTACCTTCTCCCTAATCATGAAAGACAAATCTCGGACCTTTCGGTCCGCGTAAATTCTCTGCCTAGACTGCACCGTGCGAAGCCGCTCCTGAATTAATTTAACCTTGACCAAGGCATCCTGAACCAAGTCTGTGCCCAATAACCTAGCCTCGCCTGGCTCAAACCAACCAATCGGAGATCTGCACCTCCTACCATATAAAGCCTCATACAGAGCCATCTAGATACTCGACTGATAACTATTATTATATGCAAACTCCGCGAGTGGTAGAAATTTTTCCCATAAACCCCCAAAATGAATGACACATGCACGCAATATATTCTCCAGAATCTGAATAGTACGCTCCGACTGCCCGTCGGTCTGAGGATGAAACTTTGTGCTCAACTCGGCCTGAGTACCCAACTCTCTCTGCACGGCTCTCTAGAACTGAGATGTGAACTGAGTACCTCTATAAGAAATGATAGAAAATGGAACCCCATAAAATCGGACAATCTCTATAATATAATATCAGCTAACCGCTCTGAAGAATATGTAGTACCAACATGAATGAAGTGTGCGGAAACGGTCAGCCGATCCATAATAATCCATATAGCATCAAACCTCCTCGAAGTTCGTGGGAGTCCAACTACGAAGTCCATGGTTATTCGCTCCCACTTCCACTCCGGAATATCAATTCAGTGAAGCAACCTACCTGGTCTCTGGTGTTCATACTTGACCTGTTGACAGTTGAGACACCGAGCCACAAACTCGACAATCTCTCTTCATCCAACTCCACCAATAATGCTGTCTCAGATCCTGATACATCTTCGTGGCACCTGGATGGATGGAATACCGCGAGCTATGGGCCTCAGCTAGAATCATATCTCGAAGCCCATCTAAATTGGGCACACAAATCCGGCCCTGCATACTTATGAACCATCATCATAAATTTACACATCCTTGGAATCACCGCGACGGACCCTATCCTAAAGAATCAACAAATATGGATCATCATACTAGCGTGCTCTGATCTGATCATAAATAGAAGACCTGGAGGCTACACAAGCCAATACCTGCGGAGGCTCTGATTGATCCAATCTCACCAACTGACCTGCTAAGGCCTAAACATCAAGTGCTACAGGTCGTTCTGCTATTAGAAGGTAGGCTACACTCCGCAAACTCACCACCCTTCGACTCAGGGCATCGGCCACTACATTGGCCTTTCCAGGATGATATAGGATAATGAGATCATATCCTTTGAGAAACTCCAACCACCTCTTCTGACGCAAATTCAGATCCTTCTACTTAAGCAGATGCTGCAAAATACGTTGATCAATGAAAATCTCACAATGCACATCATACAAATAATGACGCCAAATCTTAAAGGCACGAAAAACCAACTCTTGAGGCATCACAGTTTACTGTATCAGAACCTGAACCCGTAGGCAAAATCAATACCAGAGCTGTAGTCAAAGCTGACTTGAGCTCCTGAAAGCTCCCCTCACAATCCTCAGTCCACCTGAACTGAGCACCCCTCTGGGTCACTCTAGTAATATGTGTTGTAAGAGATGAAAATCCTTTGATGAAACGGCGATATTACCCTGCCAAACCAAGAAAACTACGAATCCCAGTAGCTGATGACGGTCTAGGCCAACTCTGCACCGCCACTACCTTCTTCGTATCAACCTGAATACTCTCGCTGGACACCACGTGCCCCAAGAACGCTACTAAATCAAGCAAGAAATCACACTTCGAAAATTTTGCATACAATCTATTCTCTCTCAAGGTCTGAAGCACAACTCTCAAATGCTGCTCATGATCCTCCCGAGATCGGGAGTACACCAAGATATCGTCAATGAACATGATGATGAAAGAATCCAGGTAAGGCCGAAATACACTGTGCATCAAGTGCATAAAGGCTACAGGGGCATTGGTCAGCCTGAATGACATAACCAGAAACTCATAATGACCACACTAGTCCTGAAAGTAGTCTTCGGGATATCTGGCCCCTGAATCTTCAACTGATGATAGCCAGAACGCAAGTCAATCTTAGAAAATACTCCGGCACCCTGGAACTGATCAACCAATTCATCAATACGAGGCAAGGGATACCGATTCTTCACCGTAACTCTGTCCAACTGTCGATAATCAGTACACACACGCATAGAACCATCCTTCTTCTTTACAAAAAACACAGGTGCACCCCAAGGTGACACACTAGGCCGAATGAACTTCTTATCTAGGAGTTCCTGAAGCTGCTCCTTTAATTCCTTTAACTCTGTTGGTGCCATATGATAAGGTGGAATATAAATAGGCTGAGTTCCTGGCACCACAACAATACCAAAATCAATCTCCCTGTTAGGCGGCATGCCTGGCAGGTCTGCAGGGAACACGTCCGGAAAGTCATGGACCACAGGAATTGAATCAATAGCGGGAGCCTCACTACTGGCATTCCCTTCTCAATCAAACGTTGAGCCTTCAGGTAGGAAATCACCCTGCTAGGAACATAATCAGAAGAACCTCTCCACTCAACCCTCTGACATCCGGGCATAGCTAAGGTCACGGTCTTAGCGTGACAATCAAGAAAGACATGACACAGAGATAACCAGTACATTCCCAACATCACATCAAAATCGACCATGCTGAGTAACAGTAGGTCCACTCGGGTCTCCAGACCCCCAATAGATATCACAAACGACCGGCAGTATCGCCTACCGGAGTCTACACATTAACAGGTGTAACTAATGACTCATAGGGCATATCCACAAAATGGAAAAAATATTAAGAAGCATAGGAATATGTAGAACCAGGGTCAAATAAAGCCAAAGCATATCGGCAACAGACTGAGACAATACATGCGATCACTGCATTGGAGGCCATAGAATATAGCCTGGATGGAAAGGCATACATACAGGCATGACCTCCACCTGCTCGACCTCCCCCTCTAGGGAGGCCTCTAGCTGACTGACTACCACCCCTGGCTGCTTGGGTGGGTTGTGAAGTAACTGGAGCTAAAGTTGAAGGTTGGCTCTTCCGCTGAGATGGACCTCCAAGAAGATGAGGACATGCCTCCTCATATGCTCAAACTCTCAACACTCATAACAACTCCCTGGAGCTAGACATTGGGATTGAAATAAACCCCTGGCACCAGAATGGCCACTAGGAGAACCATGCATAGAAGAACCCCGAGCTGATGGCGCTCGAGCTACGCTCTAGGCTGGAAGGACATCGAGTGAAGAATGGCAAGGCTGGAGATCGCGAGGACCATGCCCTGAAGATGCACCATTATAAGCTGGGAGGCCTGACCGAGGAGGCCAGAATGAGCGGGCTCTACCATGCTGAAACTGCCCCCTGGAAGGAGCACCACTAGAACCACCCGATCCATGAGGCCTCTTGGCCTCTCTCTCTACCCACTCCTGACAGCGAACTGACTTAATATCTCGAGCAATATGAATAACCTGCTCGAATGTATCACCTGATACTCTCTCCCGGGTCAAGAAAAGGCAGAGCTGATAAGTAAGGTCATCTATAAGCCTCCTAATTCTCCCCCTATATGTAGGGACCAACTAGGTGGCATGATGATCCAACTCCGAAAACCGCATCTCGTACTGCGTCACTTATAGCTCTGCCTGATGCAGCTCATCAAAAAGCCTGCACTGCTCCTCCCTGTGATACTAGGGTACATACTTCTCCAAAAAGATAGTGGTGAATTGCTGCTAGGTGAGGGGTGCTGAACCAATAGGCCTACGCCTCTCAAATGACTCCCACCAAGTGAAAGAAGTACTAGAAAACTTAAATGTCGCAAATGAGACCCCACTGGTCTCCAAAATCCCAACAGTATGCAGCATCCTCTGGTACTTATCTAGAAAACCCTGGGCATCCTCGCCCTCAGCACCACTGAATATCAGAGGTTGTAGTCTACTAAACCTCTCCACCCTACACTGCTCATCATCTGGCATAGCTGGGACCACGAAGTCCTGAATTGGAGGAATCGAGTGGGCTGGAACCACCCCTGGTGTCTGCTGGTCTTGAGTAGCCTGCTCAGGTGTCCGGGCAACTGGAGTCTGACTGCCTCCCCTGGCCTGAGAAGTAGCGGCAACTGCCTGAGCAAGGGTGGTACACACCGTCAAGATCTGAGCCAAGGTATCCTAAAGACCTGCAATAACAATAAGCATTGTCGGTGCCTGAGCCTGTCCTACTGGAGCATCTGCGGCGGGAACCTGATCCTGAGTAGTAGGGGTATTAACTAATATTGCCCTGGCTGCCGCACGGGCTGGCCTATACCTCTACCACGGCCTCGACCCCTCGTTGGTCTAGCAGGTTGGTGATCGCCCTGATCGGTGGCGTGAGTTCTCACCATCTGTGAGAGAATGAAACAACAGAAGTTTAGATTTCCAGAATCAACCAAATGGCACGACAGAATTCAAGAAAATTGAAATTGTTCCTAAGGGTTCTGTAGCCTCTCGAATATAAGTATAGACGTCTCCGTAGCGATCCGCAAGACTCTACTAAACCTACTCATGATCGTTGAGTCCTATGTGACTTAGGATCTAATACCAACTTGTCACGACCCCGATTCCTAAACCGACCCTGATGGAGCCTATCATGGAACTAGGCTATCCAACCATTTCATACTGTCTATATATATATATATCATAATTTCCAAAAATTAGTAGATTTTAAAATGGCAGACTAAGATGAAACAAAATAAACACTTCCCCAAAACCTAGAGTCAACTGTCATGAGAATCTAAGACTATAAGTACAATGTACAATATAATGACTGGCTACAACAAAATTCTGAGGTACAAAAGACCAAAAGAAACTATAAACTAAGGGAAGGAAAGGAGGTGAGGTGGGGACACTGAGGAACTACCTCAATCCTCGAACAACTCCAAGCTCGTCCGAAAATAAACTAGCGAGATGGTCTGATACCTAGATCTGCACACATAGGTGCAGGGAGTAACGTGAGTATGCCAACTCAGTAAGTAATCAATGTAACAAAAAACTTGAGTGCAGTGACGAGCAAGTTAAACCATGTAAATCAATATAGTGAATAATAGTGGAAATGAACAAATCAAATCAAGAATCTACTATTCCAAATATTTCATAGAAAAACTCCGGTTTCTATTTAAAATCTCGTAGGAAAAGTTTTATCCAACATTTATTATCAGAGGCTCAGTGTAAAGAAGAGTGAAAAACATCATTTTCATAAAATATAAGCCCCTCGGGCACAATATCACTCACAATAAAGCTTCTCGGGCAAGCTTCTCAGTCACTCGTGACTCCACTATCGGTATCTCATGCTCTAACTTAGCACTCGTACTCAGTAAGTATCATGAACACACACAACTGCTGCGGCAGGCAGCCCTCTCCCCTACATTATATATATATATATATATATATATATATATATGTATGTATATATATATATATATATGTATGTATATATATATTTATACTGCTACGACGTACAACCCGATCCATATATTGCTCGGCGTGCAGCCCCATCCATATATATAACATATATTGCTGCGGCGTGCAACCCGATCCATATATAACATATATTGCTTCAGCGGCAGCCCGATCCATATAATAGTTGACTGCTCACTAGGGGTGTACAGACTCCTGGAGGGGCTCCTTCAGCCCAAGCGCTATATCTGTTGCGCCATGCAGCCCGATCCAATATGTATATCGCTGCGGCGTGCACCCCAATCCGTATAATATATATTGCTGCGACGCGCAGCCCGATCCATATATATATAATTTATATTCATGCGGCGTGCAGCCCGACACACATATAATATATAACACATATATTGCGGCAGTCTGCAGCCCGTCTTATAACTATTCTCACATACTCGGCTCTTAGCCGGACTCAGTCACCCTCACAAGCCACTTGGGAAATTTATCTCGACTTACAGGACTCAGCCCAAAATACTTTTCAGAGTTCTCAAATCAGTGTGATAACAAAAAAATAACAACAATATGAGACAATGACTGAGTTCATAATTGTTCTATCAGGATAGTGTAAGAATAGTGTAAAAGTACCTCTGAGGGTCTAAATAGGTCGGCACAAGGCCCCAATCATGGAAAATATCCCCAAGGGTCTAAACAGGTTGACACAAGGCCACAAATCATGGCCCGCAGCCCATATACAAGTATAAACTTATAAAAGACAGGATGTAGTGAGGTTTCAAATCAAATACGCGGCTTAATAATCTCTATGAGATGGACCGAGTCACAATCCCTATCGGTACACGCCCCCACGCTCGTCACCTACGTGTGCGTCACCTTATTTATCAACACAATATCAATAATGGGGTGCCTTACCCTCAGGTTTAGAGTTACAATCGTTACATACCTCACAACAGCCCAAAAACTACTCCGCGGTACGCTTGTCCTTCGAATTGGCTCCCAAATGCTACAAATCTAACCAAAACCGGAATAGCATCATCAATATACGTTAACGTAACAAAACCCAATCAAAAGATACAAGTTTTTACACAATTCTCAAAATTCGGCAAAACCCGAGAACCTTCTTCCCCAAATTTGGGTTTAATTTCAACAATTTTCTGGTTTAATTACTTAGAAAATGATATAGAATGAATTATGAAGTTAAAAACCTTACCTCCAAGAGAGCCCCTCTGATTTCTTCTTCAAACCCTCTCAATTAGCTCTCAACCCGCTTGACAATAGAGGGAAATGATGAAAAATTTCGCAACAATGGGATTTAAAACATTCTGCCTAGTACTTAAAATCCCTTCAGTGCGATCACGACTCTAGCCACGCGATCGCGATGCATAGACCAACCAACTCAATGTGACCACTACCAATACATGCGATTGCATAGAAAAACTCTCCACCCCACACACGCGCCTCAGAACCTCTACACGATCGCACCAACACCCATGTGATCACACTACTTTACCTGACCAACCTATGCGATCGCAATCCTAACCACGTGATGGCATAAAAAAATGACTGTCCCACTCTTTTACTCTACGTGATCGTGGATTATTCCACGCTATCACAATGAAGAATTCACTGCTGCTGAAACATCAGAAAACAATAGACTTCTTAAGGCCAAAAAGTGCCCGTTTGAGCATCCGAAATACACCTGAGAAGTCCTGAAGAAACCAGAGAAACAAAAATAAGCATTCATACTGAACGAAAGATGAGAGATGCCATAATTCAAGTTTTGTTCGAGTATAGAGATGTATTTGCTTGGTCATATGATGACATGCCTGGTTTGAGTGCCGATTTAGTGGTTCATAAGCTTCTAACATATCCTAATTTTCAACCAATCCAGCAAAAAACAAAGGAAGTTTAAGACAGACATCAGTGATTGGATTAAAGAAGAAATCACGAAGCAACTAAATGCAAATGTGATCAGGGTCGTCAGATATACCACATGGTTAGCAAATGTTGTGCCAGTCCCAAAGAAGGATGGGAAAATCAGAGTCTGTGTTGACTATAGGGATTTAAACAAAGCAAGTCCAAAAGACAACTTTCCTCTACCCAACATTCCTATCCTTGTCAACAATTGTGCTAAACATGAGATCCAATCTTTTGTGGATTGTTATGCCGGGTATCACCAAATTCTGATGGATGAAGAAGATGCAGAAAAGACCGCCTTCACAACTCCATGGGGAACATATTGTTATAGAGTCATGCCATTCGGTTTGAAGAATGCAGGGGCAACTTACATGAGGGCCATGACTACCATATTCCATGACATGATGCACAAAGAGATTGAAGTGTATGTTGATGATGTGATCATTAAGTCCAGAACACAAGATGACCACGTGCAAGACTTGAAAAGGTTCTTTGAAAGGCTACGAAGGTACAATCTCAAACTCAATCCAGCCAAATGTGCATTTGGAGTTCCTTCAGGGAAGCTTTTGGGTTTTATAGTTAGTCGAAGAGGCATTGAGTTAGATCCCTCAAAGATAAAGACCATTCGAGAGCTTCCTTCCCCAAAGAATAAAAAAGAAGTCATGAGTTTACTCGGGAGATTGAACTACATCAGTAGGTTCATCGCAGAACTTACAATCACATGTGAGCCTATTTTCATGTTGTTGAAAAAGAACGCTGCTATCAAGTGGACAGATGAGTGCCAAGAAGTTTTTGATGAGATCAAAGAATATTTGTCAAGTCCCCATGTTTTGGTTCCGCCGGAACCTGGTAGGCCTCTGTTTTTATATCTTTCAGTAATGGATAGTTCTTATGGTTGTGTTCTGGGTCAACATGATGCTACAGGAAAAAAAGAACAAGCAATCTATTATTTGAGCAAAAAATTCACCACTTATGAGGCTAAATACACTCTTTTGGAAAGGACATGTTGCGCCTTAACTTGGGTCGCCCAGAAGCTTAGGCATTATCTCTTTCCCTATACAACTTACCTCATATCCCGAATGGATCCCCTGATGTACATCTTTCAGAAGACGATGCCAACAGGTAGATTGGCAAAAAGGCAAATCTTGCTCACAGAGTTTGATATTGTTTATGTCACTCGTACAGCCATGAAGGCACAAGCTTTGGATGATCATTTGGCAGAAAACCGAGTTGATGATGAGTATGAATCATTTAGCACATACTTCCCAGATGAAGAGGTTAATTTAGTTCAAGAAGCAGTCCCAGACGACACTCAAATTTGGAAACTATACTTTGATGGGGCGGTCAACATCTAAGGCGTAGGGATTGGGGCAATTCCTGTATCACCTGCGGGGCAACATTACCCTGCCACGATGCGACTTCGTTTCTTCTGTACAAACAACACGGCAGAATATGAAGCTTGCATCATGGGTCTGAACATGGCAATAAATCTAAATGTGCATGAACTGTTGGTGATGGGAGACTCAGATTTGCTTATTCGGCAGGCTCAAGGTGATTGGGAAACTCGAGATATCAAGCTCATTCCATATAGACAATGTGTGGAAAATCTTAGCAAAAGGTTCAAGTCTATCGAGTTCAGGTACATTCCCAGGTTTCACAATGAATTGGCTGATGCCTTAGCCACCCTGGCCTCAATGCTTCCATATCCGGGTAATACTCACATTGACCCATTGGAAATTCAAATTCGGAATCAACATGGTTATTGCAATACCATTGAGGTAGAACCAGATGGTGAACCATGGTACCGTGATATTAAACAGTATATGAAAACAAGAGAATATCCGGAACACGCTAATAGGGATCAAAAGAGAACTATTAGGCGACTCTCTAATGGTTTCTTTTTGAGTGGGGAGATCCTATACAAAAGAACTCCGGATTTGAATTTGTTGAGATGTGTGGATGCCAAAGAAGCTGAAATCATTATGAATGAGGTGCATTCGGGAGTTTGTGGTCCGCACATGAATAGGTATGTTCTAGCAAAGAAAATCCTTCGAGCAGGATATTATTGGCTTAATATGGAGCGAGATTGCTTTCGTTTTGTTAGCAAGTGCCACCAGTGTCACATTCACAGCGATTTGATTCACTCGCCTCCTTCGGAATTATATCCTACGTCGGCTCCTTGGCCTTTTGTTGCTTGGGGAATGGACGTCATTGGCCCGATCGAGCCAAAAGCTTCGAATGGGCACAGATTCATCTTGGTTGCAATTGATTACTTCACCAAATGGGTGGAAGCTATTACACTGAAGGCAGTTACCAAGAAAGCAGTAGTAAACTTTGTTCACTCCAACATCATCTGTCGTTTCGGTATTCCGAAAACCATGTTCACAGATAATGCTGCCAATTTGAATAGTCATCTAATGAAGGAGGCATGCGAACAATTTAAAATTGAGCATCGCAATTCTACTCCTTACCGGCCCAAAGCTAATGGAGTTGTTGAAGCTACGAACAAGAACGTCAAAAAGATTCTTAGGAAGATGGTCCAACGATCTAGACAATGGCACGAGAAGTTGCCTTTTGCTCTTTTGGGATACCGGAGAATTGTCGGTACATCAGTTGACACAACGCCCTACTTGCTGGTTTATGGCAGTGAAGCGGTCATACCTGCAGAAGTTGAGATTCCCTCTCTCCGAATCATTGTTGAAGCAGGAATTGAGGACATTGAATGGGTCAAGTCCCGACT